>PVKU01001553.1:0-235269 GCA_004027475.1 Anoura caudifer
GCCAGGGACGGGCCTGGGGGGAGAAACAGTCTCCAGGGTGTCACTGCGCAGTAACTGTGACCGGACCGTCCTGGGTGAGTCCTTTCTCCACCTCCCGGCACCTGCCCTACTGGCTCGGAAGTTGGATATTTCGGGTAAGAAGTGCAGGGTCCCAGGCTGAACATCTTGAATAACCTTGCATGTTCTGCTCAGTTGTCTGGTATGATTATTTGCACAAATTTAAAGGTAAGACTCTTTACTAAAAATTATCATTTACTATCACCTGGTTTTAGTTAGAGATCAGGCTATTTAAGACACACAAAAAATCCAGGAATAAATGTGTTTAGATTTTTATTTGGAAAAAAAAGCAGCCTCCACTTCCTTTTTTATGTTTAAGTTCTGCTGTTTTTCTTTTCTTTTTTTTTTTTTCTTTTTAATGCTTGAGGGTAATTACACTTTTTAAAGCCAGGCATTATCATTAGTATTTTGATATTTCAATACAAATGGTAAGAAGTTGATGCAGCAGCGCACTGCCCCAATGCCCTGGTCATGGTACTTACATCAGAAGGAATAAAAACCAAAGCAAGAAACAGCATGGATGGAACTGGAGAGCATTATGCTAAGCAAAATGAGCCAGGCAGTGAAAGACAAATACCATTTGATCTCACCTATAAGTGGGAGCTAATCAACAAAACAAACAAGGAAACAAAATATAACCAGAGACATTGAAACAAAGAACAAACTGACAGTAACCAGAGGGGAGGGGGGAGGGAGATAACAGAGTAAAGAAGGGAAAGGTTTGTCGAGGAACATGTATAAAGACCCACGGACAAAGCCAAAGGGAAGAAGGATTGATGGTGGGAGATGGGGGTGGGCAGGGCAGGGGAAAGTGGTGGTGGGAAGATGGAGACAATTATACTTGAACAACAATAAAAGAAAAAAAATATCCTAAAAAGAAAAGATGTGAGCTGCAACTTGAGAGCCCCATGTAGGAATATGGATTTTTTTAATGAAGAGATACGTGACGATCCTTAGTCTAACGCCAAGCAAAGATATCCCCTTGTGGTCTTTAACTCCCACTTGCAAACACGCAGCCATGGTTACCTACCTCCACCACACCATGATGGATGGATGTGTACTGTTTCTTCTTCAGCATCACCAAGGTGATGACAATCACTGTTGCTATGACAACACCGCCCACCATGAGTCCAATGATGGCACCTTTGTTTGAACCCACATCTTCCGCAAAGAACACCTTGAAAACAATTAAGAAAAGGGATTGTAATGGCAAAAGACGTATTGATGAGGCATATGTAAAGTGTTAGTATATTCAGCTTATGTCATGCTATAATTTGAGCTGTTGGTCACTCCATGTTTTGGTGTATACTTGAAAAAATCACACATTCTACTTAACTAAGAATGACATTTATAGTCTACAGAACAATCTACAATGTGTGGCAGGTGGGGCTAGCAAGTCTACTCCCCCCACCACGTGTCCCTAGGGAAGCAAAGCAGAAGCCAAGAAGGACCGGAAACCCTTTGACAGGTGAAACATTCGGTAGGAGGTGGGATGATAGACCGAATGTATCAAAAGCTGTTAAGGCATGGATCATGCTGATAAAAGGAGGTCAGCATTTTCCCAGTGCCAGCAGGTTTATTTAGCATTGGGAGACCCGATGCATGACAACTATGCCCGCAGATGTCCTAACTTCCTTAGAGGGACCTCGGTACGCAGGAGTAAGCATTCCAAAACAAAGGAGTCAAGCAGAACAAAAAAGAAGTCTTGTTACCCAGTTTTGGCCACAATAACTCAGTAGGACACTAATTAACCTTGAGAAGCATGTTTAAAAGACAGTTATTTCAAAGGGAAGTAGCATGTAAGAATTTTTCATAAGTCACAGTAACTCATGCTTTCTTAACATGCTGTCTCCAGAAACCCAACTAAATGTTGCTGTTTACTTGGATTAAGTATAAAAAGAATCTGGAGACCCTTGTACAGAAGAAACTTCTTCAGTATGATACATTTATTGTACTACAAACCTTCCTAGTGTCTATAAAAACAAGTTACTCTTTTTCAAATTTAACTACTTTTAAATAGAACTATAAACGTAAACTGCAACTTTTATCATCTTTTTTTATGAGGAGATGATCTCACGCCAGGTCATTTTGCCTCACGACCAGTAGACCCGGATCACATTTGCTGTATAAATTAAGGAAAACAGTCTCCTAACTACTGTTTTCATTTAATATCAAGGTAGATTTGATAATGTAAAATGACAGATTTTCGTAACTAAAACCCGCATTCTAGCAATCTGAAGAAGCAATATACAGCAAACTACGAGTTTTACTCATGGTCTCTTTGCACCAAAATTAGTAGCTGTTCACAAATATTCCACTTTCTAAAGAATTTGCTAGCTTAACATATTTATGAAAAGCAAATCATTAATTAGCTAGTGAGACAAGTGTGAGGTGATCAGCAAGAAATGCAAGCCTGGACATCTTCCTATGTCTTTAAGGAAATACTGTAATTTTGCAATATTCATTGCACTAATTATAGTGCATTATCTTATCAAGGAGTTCAGCAGCGGGAGCAGAGTCTCCTAATTGCTGCCGCTGCCATTAGTCACTGTCGCGTTACAGGAGTCACTGTAATTGCGGCGATGGACTTTTATGACACGGGCCCAGAAAATGCAAATCGACACATTCATCTTCAGCTCTCTGCCCCAGCAGCTCCCAGCCTTCAGGAGCTCCCCCAGTTCTTCCTGTACGCTAGCCCTCCAGCACCAGCCACATCAAGAACGTCCCTGATTCTATAATAACTATCCTGGATTAACTTGCCAATGAAAACCATGCTCCAAAAAGCTAAATGTCCTTTCACACACACACACACACAAAAATAAAAAATAAAAAAATTATGGGAGTTAAAATGCAAATCTGGATCGAGTCAGTTTTTGATTTGCTCCAATTAATTATTCAGAGTGAAAAGTTGAGGCATAAACAATACACTAAAAGCACTTCTTTTGGAGTTTAATAGCTGAATTTATAAATTTTATTCATGAATATTGGAAGGATAAAATTCCCCTTGAAGAAAAAATAAAAACCACACACACAGAAACTAAAACAAAAATAAGAGCCTGAGCAAGCTCTTCTCAAATATTATTACTGTTATGATAATTTTATTACCATTTCTTGTTCACCACTGAATGTGCAATAAAATCGTCTCCTTTATTAACTGAACCCCCTTACTGTGCTTACTGATAAGATGGAAGGAACCCTAACATAAAGTGGGATTTATCTGAAGCTTTTGGTACAGGGTTTTTACATAATGACTGGAGCTGCCTGCAAAGGAAATGTCTGCTTTTTGATTTCCTCTAATATTTTGGGGGAAAAAAGGTGGGAGGTGGTGATTTTGTCTGAAAAGGAAGCTGCGGTTCTCCTGGTTCAGCCTGTAACCAGCAGCACCGCTGGGAATGGCCTGCACTCACCCTGGGAGAGACTCAGAGATCCTACCCCAGATCCTACCCCAGCCAGAGGACTTAGAACAAGGGAGCTGGGGAAAGACAGGAAGGAAGGAGGAAAGGGAGCGACAAAGGAATTACAAAATGTGCACTTAGGCCAATGGCCAGAATGAAGCGTTCCGTGAAGCCAAGTAGTGTTTGCACGTGTTTGCGATTTTGATCCTTCAAATAAATGTATTATAAACCTGTTTTCCTAAAAAAACTGAAAGGAAGTTAATTAGCATGGCTGCTATCATAAACATCAATTTTACTCTTAGCCCAGTGCGGGCTTAGCTGCTTTGCGGACCAAAGAACTAGACAGAAAGAGCCTCTCTTTGCTTCATGTTTCCCTGATGATCCTATAAGCAGGTGTCATATTTTTGTTTCTAATCTTTTCCTTAACTGGACGTGCGGCCCAGGATGAACAAGCCACCTGGCAAGATAGAAGGAAGGGGTAGATTGTTTTACGCACCAGTTTTTGATGATGAACCTCGTATCCCGAGTCGTGCCGGAACTCCGCATCCATCTTCACTTCCGAGATCTCTTCCGTCTTGATGTTTGTCAACCCTGAACCTGCATCGCACCATAAACATTTAATTACGACACGCGGCACAGGTCATTTGTTTCCTCTGTGGGCAGTGACGCTACAACACAAAGGCCACCAAAAACTCTTTCTGGGCTCGAAGTTAGATGAAAATAGATGAATGGTTTTTTACCAGAAAAATGGCACGCTACAAATACAAACCCTTCACCACCACCACCAACTATTTTAATCAAAAGAGACTTAAAGATTAAAGAAATCTGAAGTTAAGGCTTCTAATGCCTTTAAACACACACACACTATATATATATATATTTTTTTTTTTAAATGAGGAAAAACAGAAGTTAAATGTTAGTTGGGGGATTGGCAAGGGTTTCTCCTAGAGCATGCTGGCTTGTTCTAGGGGCTTATTGCTTAGCCTACTGTATGTCTTTTAGCATGTGCTCACATTCTTTCAGAAAAAAATAATAAAAGCCTTTAAAAATGAACATTAATTACCTGGTAGAACAAAACTGCTACTTTGAGGGCTTGTTCCAACTACGAATAAATTATGCTCACGTATTGATGCAGCGAAGCCCTGTAAAAACCCTATCGTCCATCTAGCTGAGCGGTTCAGGTACAGACGCAGAGGGTCTGTCACTGGCTCGCTGCTGAGTGAAGAGTTGCAGCGCACCTGTTCGGAGAGGCTTCCTCAGGACTAATGGACTCTTCCTTCTCTATACGTTGTTGTATGATTCTTCCAACTAATCATTACAATGCATTTTGTTTTTCAAATAATCTGAAGCTTACCAACAAAATGCAAAGTCATTTTTCAAACAAAAAAATAAAGCTACGAAGTATAAATTTCTGCATCGTATTTAAATGCCAAACGCCAAAACTTTAGGATGAGAAGGGCTTTTAAAATCATCTCCCCTTGGGTCTTCCCAACCAAGGGCCAACTCTCAGCTCCAGCCTCAGCAAAAGGATGGCCTCTGCTTTCACACAGCTTTGCCTGGAGAAAAGCCTTTCTTCCATTAGGCCCCAATCAGTTGCCTGTAATTTCTCTGAGCCTGTCTGGCGGACAGCAAGCCCAGTCTCCTTGCCTGCATCATAGCCTTGAACAGATCGGATGCCCAAGGGACAGGCAACGTTGTTCCTGCTGATCTTCCTCTTACTCGGGCTACACATTCCCGGTTCCTTCAGCTCCGATGGGACTTAATGTCCTGCTCTTCCTTTAGTCCCTCCTACTGTCTTGTCTACCAAGTGCTGTGCAACTTGCTACACGCCTAGCTGAAGCAGAGATGCACGCTGTCCACAGCATGCGATGTGCCGGTCTAAGAGCACAGCCTATCAGAAAGGAACTGAGGAGAGCTGCCCATGACCTCACGGACCCACACTGGTTAGGCCCTATCACCCATCCCTTGTCCAGCTGCTCACCAAGTTTCTGTTCCTCAAGCTGTCTGAAAACAGACTCAAGATCAGTATCGATCCGCACCTGCTTGTAGATATGGTGCTACCTTCTTTCCCTTCTGCTCGTCAGAACTACAGCTTCTTATTCCTATTTTCCAGCGCTTCTGTTCCCTAGATTCCTTGAGAATCATGGAGAACGGTTCTGTGATTTCACCCTCAGGTTCTCTTGGCCTGTGATGTATCCCAGTCATAATGATTTAAACTTGGGTAGAGAGAGATGACAGTATAAAAATATATCCCCAAATCTGCACTCTCCTCTTCAAGAGGCGAGAGGAACTCCCTTCCCTTGGGTGCGGACTGGATGCAGTGACTTGCTTCTGATGAACAGAGAATATGGGGACAGTAATGGTGCATGACCTCCAAGGCTAGGTCATAAAAGGCACTGCAGCTTCCTTTCTATTCTTTCTCTTGGTCTGGAGAAAGCCAGCTGCCATGCTGTGAGGACACGCAAGCAGCCCTAGAAAAGGGTTCCCTGGCCGGAACTGAGGTGGTCTGCCCACAGCCATGGGGGTGAGCCATCTTGGAAACAGGCCCAACCGCCCCAGGCCAGCCTCCAGCCATCAGATGACTGCAGCCCCGGCAGATGTCTTGAGAGCCTGGGCCAGAAGCACCTGCTGAGCCACGTTTAACATCCGGGGCATTACAATGACAGCAAGACACTAAATGCCTGTTGTTTTAAGTTGCTAAGTCATGGGGTTTTTGTTACACAGCAACAGATAACTAATACAAGGGACTAGTGGTTTCCTTTCTTATCTTGATCTATCTTGGGTTTTCACTTCCTTTTATAACAAGGGCGTTCCCTTTAATATAAACATAAAAGACAGAAGGACAATCAAAGTGGGGCAGGTTCCCTTTCTTTCATCTTTTAACTAGTGCTCTCACTAACTGTTCCCACCCCCACCCTGTCCTGAGGGCAGCAGGGCTGTCTGTTCTCACTTCCTTTCTTTGAAATTATGAGCACTTCATCCTAAGTTTCACCTCAGTTGGACTGTAATCGTTCGGACACAAATTTTTATTGGACTGCAACATTAACACTCTTATTTCTTACTAGTTGTACATTTTTAGCTTTCTATAAACCCCTTTAAATCTGAGATCCTTGCAGAACCCCAGTGATTTCTTTATACCTCATCTTTTTTTTTTTTTTTTCCTGTTCAGGGTATAGCAATGCAATAGTTAATGTTCTATTTCTGAGATTTTTAAAACACTCTTTTGAATGGTTTTTTTCTTTTAGATTTGTGAGACCAAATAACCACATAGAAAATAAGTAAGAAATCAGCTCTCCACTCAAAACTTTAAAAGCCTACACTATTTCTGAAAGAATGCCAAGAACACTTTTAATGGTTAAAAAAATTCAAATTCATGCATCAAGGCAGAATAACAGATAATTATAGCTCAATAGTCTGAGACGTTCAGCAGAAAGAGCTCCTGCTAGTTCATTTTTATACAGCACGTATAATCATTTACTGAAAAGACTTTCTATACATTAAGCAAATCTCACTAAAAGGAGAGAAAAAAATAATAAGTGTGCACATAAGAGAACATCAATGATAATAAGTTGGTATTACATGTAATAAGACGTGATGGGTAGATTCAAATAAGCTGTAGGGACCTTTGTTCGTGGGCTCACCAGAGGCATTTTGTGGGCTGTGCTGAGCCCCGTTTAAGCCCCAGGTTTCCAACTCATGGTGAGTGAGGAGAGCCTGGTGTTCATCTGAGGACCAAGGGAGGCACATCTTCATGAAGCCTCTTACGAGGCTTGGGGTCAAGGACCTGGTTTCCTTCATTAAGACTGGAGAAGGCTGGTAATAAATTATAGTGGAAAGGTTTGCTTTCTACCCCGTGAAGAGGCTGCTAGTGTATTCTTCTTCTTTATTCTGGTCAAATGGTGTAACTTATCCTTCTGAGTCCATTTTTCTCTGGAAATGAGCCTTGGGGCGGGGGGGGGGGGGGCTGTAATGGCCACTCTGCTCAGAAACCACCCCTGATACTACTGTGTTCCCTGTCCGACTCCACATTCTAGGAGTGACAGCGCCTTGATGTTTCCGACACGAAAGTCAAGGGGGGGAGTCACTGTCCTCAGTGGTGACGATACAAAACCCTTTCTTTACTTGTTGCAGAGTGACAACAGTGATTATCCAAAAACAATGGGATGACATGACCATCCTGGGGCAGGTTTCTGAGTGCGCAAAATCCGAAGATATAACACGGCACCTCAGACTGAAGCCCGCAGTCTTATGAAGTGTGGTGATGGAAGAGCCAAAACTAACGCTACAAAACGGGGAGAAATGGGTCCAAATCCTCCGCAGACTCACTAGAAACACAAAAGTATCGTTCATCTATATGTCTGCCTGCGTACCCAGCTACTGCAGCCATTCACAGGCAGGCCTCCGTGAGGATCCTCCTCACTGCACACCTGAGCATTCTTTCCCACCTACGGCTTCTTCGACTCGGGGAAGCCAAGCCTTACACCGTGTAAGGAAAGAAACTTGGCCTGGGCAGTGCCCTCGTCTACCCAGAACCACTCCCTTCTTCTTTGCCAAAGGTGTGCCTCCGATCATTCCCAAACCTTTCTCAGAGCTCAAGACCTCCAGCATGTGCCTGGTTGACACGCCCTTTGTCAGTGCCCCCATCTGCTCGTATCAGACATCGGGTTCATATTCATACTTTAGGTACTTTGTATCTCCCCGCCTTTCCATTTCCAGCTCATCTTTCTGGATATACAGATGCTGTGTATCCCTTCAATTCCATTTCTAGCTCCTCTGAGCAAGGGACTTACTTAATTTAATTTCTTACTTAACCTTCCACAGCATTTCATGCATTGACCTTTGTGAAATATCAAAATGAAGTATTGCTATCATTATAACAAAGACTCTAGGTGGGCCTTCTTTCTATCTACACATTACATCCAACTATTCTCTGGTTCTTTGCTTAAAACAGAATGTTTTGTTCAACAATATGTGGAAAACTCTCCTTCATGTTAGATTAAAAAAATTCGACTGTGGTGCTATCACCCCATCCTGGATATTTCAATAGGAACAGAGCCTAGTGTGTCCCATGTAAGAGACCTAAACAAAATTTAACTCACAGCCTACGCTTGTGGATGAAAATCATCTCTTTCTTTAAAAATAAGGTAGAGACACTGTGAAAAAAAGGCCTTTGGCAAATGACCGAGCTGGTCTGGTCTCAGCTTCAGTGAGAATGAAACTGGCCCTCTGCCTTGGGCCCCACCAGCAGGCTGAACAGGACGGGAAGGGCAACAGCTGGCTCCTTGACGGTCACTGGTGTGACACCGGTAATGAGGAAGACATTACGAGAGCCAAAGCTGCGTCTGATTTACTCTGTTTTAAGTTCCTCTGAGAAGCCCTCCAGACAGAGATTCATAAAATCAAGGAGATCCACTGTCACGATGTGTCATTCCCCAGTCCCTGCTGCCTGTTCATCTCAGCGCCGAGGCAGAAGATACCGCGAGTCAGACGCTGGCTGGGGACAGACGTGGCCGATGCCTGACAGACAGGCGGGGTGTGCTCCCGGCCCCATGGCCGACTCTATCCCTGCCAGGCTTCTCTGCGTTCACCTCTTCGAACGAGGTTCATTTCCTGCTCCTTGGTAACGGCACAGGGACATGAGGCTAAAGAAGAAAATAAGTATGCAAAGGTGTGCGCTGTTAGGAGTAAAGTCTCCCAGGGCACAGAGATTTGTTAACTCAGTAACTTCTCTCCTCTTTTTGAGTCGCCGACAACACGGCCTACTGTCAGCTGGGCGAGCCTGTGCCCGGAGTCGAAGTCAGGTGTGTGCGTGTGCCCCTGTTGTGGGGTGAGAGTGTTCTTAGCACTAAGTCTGAGACTTGGCCTAAGCACAGGACACAGAGCAAAAAAAAATACTTTTTCTTAATGCCTGGGAAACTGTGGGGGAAAAAAAGTGTCTGTTTTGGTGCTAATGGGAATTTTAAGTAGTTAGAGAAATAAAGGACTTTATGCAAAATTATGCGTGTACATCTATTGTGCTCCTTTTGTCACTCACTGAGAGTAAGTATACACAACCTATAAAAGAGGAAATGTAAAAATTTCTGGGCAGTGGAGATATCCGAATTCTGCTATTTTTAGAAAATCATGTCTTGTTGAGGAACTGATTGAAGTCTGAGCCCAGTTCAGTTAGCAAAGGACTGTCTGGATCCCCATGAGAAAGGATGAGGCGCACACTGCAGTGACCCAGGTGCCACCAGGCAGAGCTGCGTCTGGGTGGGTTTCCGTTTCGGAGGACAAGCAGACTCTCCATAATCCTCTCCACTGAGAGACATAAAGAAAAAAAAGGTTGGAAGAGCTCTCTTATTGTTTGAAAAAGGAAAGCTCAGAAAGGAAAAAAAAAAAAAAAAACCTTAAGAAATGAAGCATAAGGAAAAGCAAAAAGGGAATTAAAAAAAACTTTGGTTTCCAAGTCGTTTCAATCTATGCATTTTGGAGACGCGAACTGAGGAAGAAAGGGAACGGCATCTGCTCAAGCTCAAGCGAAAGATGCTGAGAGGCAGAAGGTCCCCGGGCTATACCTGGTCGAGTGGTCAGTCCTCGGTCGGCAGCAGGGCGGGCGTCAACAGGCTCGACTGGGCACGGGAAGCAAGATACACGGAAAGCAAACAAGACAAATCAAGATGGTAAGTTGAGGCTCCTGAACACAGAGCAGAGAAAAGCATGTGCAATACACAGGTTATAAAAAAGGAGCAGCTGGAGAAGAACCACAGTGAGTTAATCCTGAGCGTCAGGAGCAGCAGGGGAACCACTTCACAAAAGGCTTATGGCTCTTTGGTGCCCATCCCACCCCTTAGTTCCCTCACAAAGCACCCTCCAGGACATGCAGCAGCATCAGAGCGGGGCTGGGGGGTGTGTGGATTCCCCGCTCAGCCAGTTTACAGACAGCTTCTTATCTTCCGATTAGAAATAAAATCTGTTATACCCAGCCCCGTGGAAAATCTTAAAGATACCTCCTTTTACCACTGTCCAATCTTATCTTGTTTTACAGTGAATTAGCTATAAAAGGACTCCATGAAATCTCCAGGGGAAATGCAAAGATGAATTTATTGAGAGAGAAAAGCTTTACCGCATCATCTGCCTTTTAGTGAATCACATTTGTTCCCAGTTGGAGGGTAAAAGAGAAACCAAAAGGTAAGTCGGTCAGTCAGTGTCTCTCTGTAAAGGCTGGTTTAAATACAGCTGAAATGTGTGAAATGCGGACATTCCCTTCTGCGTTGGCTGTCTTTCACAACGATTTCTCTGTGCGTATTCTGGGACTGGCCCAACGAAAACAGTGCGGGTGGTACGGCAGCGCCCACCATTGTTTACCATCGACAGCTATTTCCAAAGCGCTTCTGATTCTCAGAAATATTAACTTGAACTTAAACACTGGCCTTCGAAGAAACAGGCAAGGGACAGAAACAAAGCTTTCAGGATTGATAAATGGACAAGGCGCGCGAATGAAGCCAAGAGCGGGGGAAGGCCCCCTCTCCTGGGTAAGGCCTGGGAAACAGAAAGGCGGGAAGGTAAGGCGGTGTGAGCCAAGGAGTCCCTGGGAAGACGAGGTGCGCTGGGCAGATGGCTGCGGACCAGCGGTCTCAGTCAGAGCAACAGCTCACCGATGGGCACAGCCCAGGCACGCAAGGGGGGGGCTATAAACCCAAATCGACTCTGAATGTCACATGTTGGCAGGAACGGTGAGAGCAAAGAAAGGGACAGCATGCCAGGTCTTCAAAATATGAGGAAATAATGTTTCTGAGAATACTAAGACATCTGGTTGAGTCAGAGGAGCCATGTGGCTTGGTTCTTTCTCATCCAGATGCGGGGATGGTAGAGGAGAAAGGAAGGTGGAGACAGGTCAGCCTAACTTTGACAGTGTCTGTGATTTTGGGCAACTGGCCACTTCCGAGGCTCTTTCTTCATATGCAAAATAAAAATAACATTTACAACTTCTAATTGTAGTGAAGAAGAAGAACAACAACAACAATTTAAAATCTGTTTCAGAAACTCTCAAATACGATAAAACCAGATTTATTAGCTACCCTACTTATGGAATATTCTATAACAACTACTGTCATAAGCATGACTAACCCCAATGCTTCGCTTGTGTATTAGATGAAGACGCTTGAACAACACAGTTTCTCTGTATTTCATCTTTCCCCTCACCCCATCTGCAACCACATAGAGTGGGAGACTTTATTACTCCTCGTAAAATGGAGTTATTGAAAAATTACTGTACTTTTTGAGTTTCCTCACAAGGGCCCCAAACGGTGCCTCGGTTGAAGATAAGGTCGTAAGAAAGCGCGCTTGCAGAGCCGAGGAGTAACTGAGGGATGATCACATTGGCCAGTGGTAAAACCATCAGGACGGCGTGAGACTCGGAGGGACGCAGCCGAGCCTGGAGGTTAAACGTGGCCTGAAAAGAGGGTCCAGCCTTGGGGTCCACTTTAATGCCACTACTTATTTCCTGTGACCCTGGGCAACCACATTCCTCCCGATTCTCAGTTTTGGCCCAAATCAACACAGCTCTTCCAGGGCTCAGATGTGCAGACACGTGAAAGAACCTTATAAATGACTGAGCTCTATTCCACAATTACTTCAGGGAATACTGAAAAGCATGGAGTGAGCACAGAAAAAGGCCCAAAAGGTATAACCATACACGTACAAAATAACTACCATCAGTTATTTCTGGGTGAGGAGACTATTCCTATAAATTTGTCTGCTTTTTTTTTTTTCAAGGTATGTGTATTATTTGAAAACAGTAATAAAGGAAGGTAAAAAACAATAATAGTTTTAGTTACTTAATCCCTAGCCTGAGTTAATAGTTTGAGGCTGACTCAGTATGAATTAATATCGAAAAGCTAACTAACTCTTGTGTTCAGTGGGCAGACATTGATACACTTTTAAAAAGACAATTATGACATTATTAAAAAAAAAGAATCCACACCGACAAGACAAAGTACTGCACTATTTCCCAACTACAGCAAATACTTTCTAAGTTTTCAAATGGACTATTAGTCGTTAAGCTACAAGGTGATTTCATGGTGCTCAAATATTTTAACCTGGCTGTTCAGTAAATCAAAATAAGAAACAGATCATCTTAAAGAGTTAAAATAACCAGAAATGTGTTATTTCCCTGATTTCAGCAAGCATTGAATCAAATCCTTCCCTACAAGAGGAAACAGAATGATTGAAATTCTGGGATTTCTGAGTCTGTTAGTTCTGGCGCTGCTTGTAATAGACCAATTCTAAGCTAAACGCTGCCTAGCACGGCCTCCCCACCTGGCCCAAAGTGATGGAGTATTCAGCAGCTTTACACAAAGAGAGGCCTGAAGAGGACGGGATTTCAGGTTTAACTAAAGACTTGATTGAATCTCAGTTTCATTACTGACAGTGATTTGTTCACTGCTTTTTTTATGGCCAAGTAAAAATAGAGCAGAAGGCAACTTCATTCTGCAAGTACGTACATGCAGTCTTACAGGACATGCTGTGCCTCGTTAGGAATGCTATAGTGTTTTATGTGTGTGTTACATACAAAGAAGCTGCCTGCTGGCCGCAAAGCCCTTCTGGTGGCCACCGCATTCCACCTTGACCTTCTTGGCTGGCCTGCTCAGGAAGTCATAAAAGTGAACAAACTCAAATGCTATTAACACAAACGCTTCCAGCCACATGACTTCATGATCCGTGAGAAAACCAGAGTTATAAACAACAGCTTCAGTTCAGTTTAGCCAGTGAGGTTTGGTGGGTTGCAAAAACACACAGAATAAAAATCTCTGCAGGCAGACTACAGCTGGTTGAAGAGCCTAAAATACTGTAAAATGGTGTTTGTGATATGCTTACTTTTTCAATATAAATTAAAAGAATGCCTGGGTGTCCCACCCTCTATCTCGACTTCACTGATTGCTCTTAAGAGAAACAACACATTTTTTTTGGTAAGTGTTTGAAGCTGTTAGGATAAGGGCTGCATGAACAAGGACCGGAAATCCTTTGAGAATTCCAGGTATTTTCAATAGCTGCGTGTGTGGGCACATGTCTGTCAGATTAACAAGAGACAGGGCTCTGGAAAGAGGGAGAAAGGGAGGGGAGAAGGACAGAGAGGGCGAGATTTCGGTTTACAGGGGTTGGTATAAAATAAGGTAATAATTAATAAATAATAATACAAGAACAAACTGTTCCACACCAGTAAACCTACTTTTGCCACACCCCGTATACGGCTTGTTGTAGCCATTAACTTTAAGGATATACTGTTTGGGCCACTGAGTGATTCTTCTTGAGACAAGCTGGTAAAACCTCTCTAAAAAGGTCCTGGTTCTAACTGGGGGGTGGGGGGCGGGAAGCTACCACTGAACGTGACTGTGCTGCAGGCACTTTGCTGAGAGCTGTACCTGCCACCTCACGTCATGCTCACAGCCTGCTTCTCGTTAGGAGTTATTATCAACTATCTTTCTAAAGACTAGGAAAGAGTCAGCCAGGCTCTGTCACTTGCCCGCAGCACACAGCACAGGCGGAGTGTAAAGTGATCCATATCATTCGAGGAGGTGGGGGGGGCGGTGGGGGTGTGTGTGGAGGGGGTTGCGGTTGCCATCTTGACTCGCGGAGGGAGGGCACCATTGGCTTTCGGTAGATGGGGACCGGGGATGCTGGGTGCCAGGCACAGGGCAATGCCTCCAACGCACCCTATACAGTTTCTTATATTTGTGGTTATGTGAGTCCAGGACCGAACTCAGTTTTATAAACAAACACAAAGCATTTCTGCACAGCTGTTCCCTGAAACCTGGATATTCCAGGAGCTTGCCGCTGGGGAAACGGAGGGAAGACTGTTTTACTGATAGCCTTCCCGACAGTTATTCACGATTTTAGCAATTCACGTCCGTTTGCTCGTAAAGCCTGAACGGTGGCATCAGCCTGAAGCAGCAGCACCTGCATTGGTCACAGCCACGCAGGACAGACGCCTGACCAGGCTGCCGTTCCGTCCAGCAGCTGTGCCCTAACACTTACAAGCTGAAACACTCACTACACATTACATCCCTTTTAGTGATTTCCCCCCCTCCCCCAAATCTGTCAGCCCATTTTATTTTAAGATTCCTTTATTAAGAAGGCTTTTTGAAATGCTATAAAAGGCGTGCTGGGTCTGATGACAGTGAGAACTAGAACTCAGCCTCTGAGATCTTAAATACTATTGCTTCCCATACTTCTTTTATATAAGATTTTCCTGTTTGTTAATAACAGATCTTCATTTAACAACAATATCAGTTCTTTTGATGAGGCCTGGGCAAGGCAATGGCTCGGTCTGGGTCAGGAATCCAGAGGCATTCAATCCGAGGACTTTGCCAAACCGGACAACTTGGCAACACCCGAGGGCCTGCTGTGTGTGTGTGTGTGTGTGTGTATTTGTTTTCTCTCACACTTGTGTGCACGGATGCTTTTCCCAGGGCCAACGCTACAGTGTGTGTGCTGCTAGGAATCTGAGCCCAGTGACCGCAGACCGCTCTTGGAGTCCACATCCAAAGAGCGGTGTTTAGTCCATCGCAGTTCTGAGTATCTCCAAACCGGATTGTTCTTGTCTTCCCAAAAGTGATCATTTGGGGAAATCCAGCAGAGTTAATCTGAATTTATTTCTTTGGATTATTTGACAAGAGGAGGGGAAGGAGGGGGATCACTACGGCATTAGGATTTATATTTAGGAAGGCACTTTGGTGATATAGTTCCTCCTTATTATTTTGTCTTAAAAGGAACAATCCTTCCATTTTCTTCCTAACCAAAATGGATCAGTTTGACTACTATTGAAAATTTTTGACAGAAGCAGCTTGCTTAATAAAATGCATATAATTTTAATGGAGATCACATACATGCCTGTGGATACATCTAAGTCAGGATAAAATGTCTAGGGCATATAAAGGCAGATTTATTTAACTGTTGGTATTATTTCTGCTATTAATATGATAAATGTCAATTTAAATCGACCTCATTAAAGACGCCAAGGAAATATGCAGGCTGATGTTGATACATAAAGCAGTTAAGCTCTTAATATCTTGCAGAGTGAGAAAGTAAAGGGAAAATGTGAAATTCAGGAAATGCGGTATCTTCTAGGATGATACACAATGTTTTGCTATTCGGCAGCGTGCTGTGTGACCCTAGGCTCGTTGTATTCCACTGTGTTCGCTACGTGTGAAAAGTTAACGTAAGCAGGACTTGAGTGTCTGATTCTTGCTAAACTCTATGTGTACAGTCCACATGTCTCCGAATTCACAACACTGAAGAGAAATACCAAGTATCATAACAAACAAACACAGTCATTCCTGTCAATTCATTTTACTCTGCTGCTGGTTTAGATTCCTTTGGCTTTCTAAATCTCTTTCCACAAACTTTACCATAAATAGAGTTATAATTTTTCATCTCTATATCTGTGTGTGTGTGTTCATAAAAATGATGTAGGTAGGTGCTGAAGTATGTTTTATCCTAGTTCAACAATGGCAAATATTAAATGGAAACATGTCATTTATAGAAACTACATATTTGAAAAAATGAAAAGATCTCAAATCATGAAAACTTGCTAGGTAATTCTTTATAAAAATAACAGTGACATCTACATATTCAATTTTTTTTCATGAAAGCTAACTCTTGGACATAAATGACACACCAAACACTTAACATTACGTGGTACAAAGGACATTAAGGACAGTAACTGTCGATCAGAAAAGTGTGTTAGACTTCAGTGTGTTACTTATTTTTCCCTCAATCAAACAGCCCAATGTTCTAAAGGAAAAGAGGGACTGTCACGTACATTCAATCTACAAACGAGACCAGACATCTTCCACAAACAATTCTCACTGGACATGGCACAATGAGGATTTTAAATGGCCAAAATGTTTCCACCTATAAAAATTACTTTAATAAGCAAGTTACCCTGGTTTTTGATAACTAAAATCCTTAAAATTTTCCCTCCATGTAAGGATTATTTTTACAAATAATAAAGTCTACATTATTTTTATGTCATAATAACATTGCTATTCATAGCTGGTATTAACACTATAAGGTTCCCTTTTTGAAATTGATAAAACCAATTCGGGGTGATTATTCATGTTATGAAAATGGTCTATATGATGATTTTCTGTGATGGTTCTTTAAAAAAAAAAAAAACACTCTCCGGTGCATAAAAAGGTCTTACATTGGATTCAGAACCAATCTTAGGAGTGACTGACTGCATTTTCGGTTACCCAGACTATAAATGTCCGTATTACAAATATTACCACCGTCAAAAGTTGCCAGTTTACCAAAGAAAATCACAGGTAAAATCCTGCTGTGTTCTTCCAAAATATGCTGTTAGTATCTCCAAATTAGGGTGTCCTGTGTTCAAAATTTTATACTTTTGAACATGTAAAACTGATACGGAATTTAGAAAAACCTGAAACGTGCTCTTTCCTAAACAGGTATTATTTGAGCATTTCTGCTAAGAAATCTGAAGGAAAGCACATTAGGCACATGAGCCAATGTGCAATGTCTAGAGACAGAAAGAGTTTACCTCTCTGAACACACAGGAACAAAAATACTCAGACAAATGTGCATTTTAATTTTGACAGCTGCCTTATAGTTCACTTTCTAAATACAAAATTGTGGAACTCTTAAGCAAAATTATGTCACATGGTTCTCTGTCTTTGCCTTCCACATTTAATGCAATCTGAAATTTAATGTACTAGAATAAACGACCAAAATAAAAACTGTTTGGGGGCCTTTCGAATCTCCACTGAGGCGGACCCCACTGAAACTTCTCTCCTCGCTTGTGAACTGCCAGCTCCACAATTCTACCGCCTGTCTGCCTTCTTTGAAAGCGGGCATTCCACGCCACTGTCTTGTGAACACAACTGAATTTTGTGCTTTCATTCCAGAATCGACAAAATAACTCTCCACAAGAAAGAATTCTAAAAGTTCTTATCAGAAGTCTCCCTTCAGGGGCATTCGAGAGCTGCATGAACGCCGGAATGTTCTCGCTCCCTCCCGGCCTCTTACCTTCGTTCTCTGTGTTGGCTGGCACAGAGTCAACGGCAAAAGGGTGCCAGGGCTGGAGATCGTCCAGGCTGAACTCCTCATTCACGGGGAGAAGCTCCACGGTGGTTTTGGTTTCAGTCAGAGACGGCATGAGAGCATCATTTCCGTAACTGATTCTTGGTTCACTGATCATGTTGGCCAAGACATCATCCGAGTAGTTCTGCTCTTTCTGCAGCAGCTCATCTGAAATAAGACAAAGCGCGTATGATCTCAGAGAGCCATGAGGCGGTACCACTATCACCTCCATTTCACAGATGTGAAAACTGAGGCACATGGTAGTTAAGCCACTTGTGCAAACTCATAGCTAGCTAGTGCCCAAGATGGGCTGTGAGTCCAGGGAGAATGGCTGAGACCTGGGCCGATGCTCCTTCCGGTGGTGAGACTCCGGGAGAACTAACTTGTCACGTTCTCCTGACAGATCCTCCCAGTACCCTATGATCACTGGGGCACCGATAGCACGCTTTGGTGATGTGTTTGCCATGGAGTGGTGGCAGTGAGCAAGGCACATTTCTTTCAAGCCAAAGGACACACCCAGTCAATCCCTAGCCTTTCCTTGAACATGTGTAAGGACCAGAGCAGCCTGACTGGCAGGCAGCCGCTCCAGTCTTGAGCAGCTCTCAAGGTTTTGTCTTGGACAAGCCTGTCTTCCCCAAAGGCTCCCTGTGCACCATGACCTATGTTCTGAGGTGACCAGAGAACAGTCCCCATGCCCTCTGAGTACGGCCTTGCACACAGGAAGCTCTGCTCCAGCCTCCTTTTCCAAGGGCTAAACACCCCTCCCTCCCAACATGTCTCAGGTGATCTCAAAGCAAATACCCTTGCCTTAACTGCTGCCCCTCTTCTCAAAAAATGCTATCGGTGACCTCCTTATCAGAGTGACTGAGTTCTTGTAGACCACTGTACATTCCCAAATTACACATTGCATTGCTGAAATGCATTTTAACAGGAAAAAAGAGCTTGGAATACAACTCTGTATCAAGTGTAATTACTGCTTCAAAAACAGGGTATCACAAGATGTATGAATCTCCTATGTGTTGCCAAAGATTCACCAAATTTTTCTATGTGATATATTTTTCAAAATTAGACGTTCTTATGTAGGAACTATGTTATTAACAATATTAATCAGAATATCTCATTTTCCAACGATATCTCCACCAAGAGTTTGCTGTATTATATATTTCAGACCAGTCAATGTAGAAAATAAAGAAAATTATCAATGTACCAAAAAAGAAAATAAAATCAGGATTTAAATTGATTTGTAATATTTTACTATCATCCTTCACATTCTCTCTTAAGTCGGCAAAAAAAATTTATCTGAAAAATTAAAATTCTTTTCAAATATATCTACTAAAACTATTTGACAGGATATCATTAAAGCATGACATTAACATCCTTGCATGGAGTTGGTTTTATTGCAAGATATTATTTTAAATGATGAAATCCTGAGCAAATCAGTTCTTCTGAAGCTAATTTGAGTTGTAATATACACCCGTTCACTGCAGACCTCTCTAAAATTCAATACTTGATGCTTGCAATGACCTTTCCCACACAGATAAAGACCCCCATTACATTTCTTCCAACTTTTTCATGTCGTGCAGAGTTACAGGTGATGGCTAATACCTTAGCCAGAGTCTGCTTTAATACATTACATGGGCATTTCTTTCATATAAATCTTATGCTTGTGATTGTTACGGACTGAAAATACTAAAGAAAAATCTTCTGGAATAATTTTTGGTGCTTACACTTCATCTTGAGAGGACGTAACCGTCACCATGATCTGTGTCCGGTGCCACCAGGCACCAGGTTGTTCCCGGTGCCTTCGTGGCTCTATCATACCTTACCCTCCTCCTCCACCTGAGTTTCCCCTTGGTCATGCATTCACAGTACTCAGCTCGTTCCTTGTGACTTCTCTGAGTAAGCCTTCCTGTTCTTCTTTTCTAATCTCTCCATCCCTACCATTTTCTCTTGTATGTCTTTCTGGAGTTCTCCCTCCAGAAATCCCATCTATTCTGAAACTCTAAGGACCTCCTCCCTTTGGGTGATTCAGAAATGGGTTTCCCCAGCTCTGACTTCTCCCTCCCACTGTAGCCTGCACATTTCTAACAGTTTGCTGGCCCTATTAACATAGATCTTCCATGGACTTAGAATGTACAAAGCTGTGCTCAAGGCCCAGTTTTCTAACCTCAGCAGAGCTATTCTACCCGCTACAGGTACGAAACCTTCAGAACTACCTGTGACTGTTTCTTTGTGTCCCATACTTATACTTCTGTCAACTTTTAAGTTCTATTTCTGGATTCTCTTATTCATTTCTCACTCTTTCCCACTGGCCACCTTAAAGCATCATTACTTTTGGCCTGAATAGTTGTGATGGTCTCCTCATTGCTACCCTACTCTAATTTTTATCCCTCTCTGTTCCCCAGACCTTTCCCTGATACTGAGAAATGGCTGCTCCCATTTCAGTGGCTCCTCGGTTTCTACTGACTTGATCCCAAGACCATGCCAGATGCTGAAGGCCCTCTGTGAGCTGGGCCCACTGCATCTTTCTACCCATGAGGCTCCTGAGACTCTCGGCTCTTTTGCCATACACACCTGTGATGTTGTGATTTAAAATAAACAATGTATAGTTGGCCTTTCTTGGCAGAGTTCCTAAAACCCTTGGAATTCCTTAACTGGTGAGAGCTGTAAAGGTGCCTTTTGTTATGCTAATGACATGCCTTTTTTTTTTTTTTTTTTTTTTAAAGAAACACCCTTAAGAACCAACCAGGTGATAGGAGGGCTGGAACTTCAGTTCCCCTCGTCCAGACCTCCGGGGAGAGGGGAGGGACTGAAGATTGAGTTCAATCACCAATGGCCGATGATTTAATCAATCATGCCTATTTACTGACACCTCCATAAAAACTGCAAAGGACGGGTTTGGAGAGATTCCAAGTGGGTGAACAGGTGGAGGTGCTGGGGGAGCAATGCCTTGGACAGGACACAGAAGCTCAGTGCCCTTTCCTCATACCTTGCCTTATGCAACTCTTCCCTCTGGCTGTTTCTGAGTTATATAACCTTTTACAATAAACCAGTGATCTAGTAAGCAAAATGTTTCTCTGTGTCCTATGAGCCTCTGGAGATTAATACAACCCAAGGAGGAGGTGGTTGGAATCTCCAGTTTATACCTAGTCACCAAAAGCTCAGGTGACAAGGCAGAGGTGCCACTGACTATGGTAGGGGAGAAGGGTGGGCAGTCTTGAGGGCATGAGACCAGCCTCCTGAGTTGAGCCCCCTCCTCTCCAGCCTCCATAGCATGACAAGGGGGCTCCCTCCTAGTCTCATCACTGGACTGCTCAAGCAAATGGAGCAACCAGGCAAGATAAGCGTACATGTTCCACGACATGTTCCACTGTTACAGGTTTGCAAGCCGACTTAAACATCACTAACCCCACTGAATGATGACTGCTTTTGTCCCCTCAAACAGGCATTTCCCGTGAGAGCTGGAAGGAGGACTGTACCCATCTCAGCCACGGAAGTAAAAAGGTAGAGTGGGCGACTGTCAGAGAGGGCAGTCTTACATTGTGCTTCGTAAACTACCCAGGGCATCTCGGGTTGCGGCAAATTGTAGGGTGCCTTTTCTCTTTTATCACTTGCTTATACTGTTGGCAGAAAATTTCTTCCAAAGGGCCATTTGAATGTTGAGCCCCGCAATGATTAATTTTCCTGGTTTATTATTACATCCATTTTCAGAACACGAGAGAATGAAATATTCAAGAAATGCTATTCATTTAGGGCAGAGTGGAGAGCACTTAGGCTTTTAGTTTTGGTGCAAACTAGCGGAAATCCACATTCCCATCTCAATCAAACACGGCAAATTCAGAAACCGCCACCTCCGGCTATCCCATTCGGAAAAAATAAAATCAGTGTGGTTTTAAGGGACAAAAAGAGGGTGGAAATGATGGATTTCCATTAGCTGGGGTAGGATTCAGTGGGGCAGTCAGGGGACTGCCTTTTGAACAGTCCAAGGCAGCCAGCTACCTCTGGATATTATTAAGGGCTCAGGATTTTACCAATGGCTAACACAATTGGCACCAGGCAATTCCGCCTGTGATAAAAAAATCTAGAGCCAAATATGATTATGTCATTGCTCATTCTGAGTGAGACTTTATCTTTGAATTCTGTGGTGAGACTAATCGCACAGAAGCCACACTTCTATGTTGGTGGCCCTGATGGACTGTCTTTTTACCCACATTAATGCAATACTCTATTAAAATGTGCCACCACTTTGGTGGCAAATAGTGGGGATTTCCAAAGTGAAGCATCTGCATTTGCCAACTGCTGTACCGCCTCTGGAGTTAATTATTTTCCTTCATAACACCCAAGCACATGAGCTTTGCCGTTAAAAGTGGAAATATTTAACTGAGCTCAATGATGGTAATATGTAATCCACAGTTTAAACAATAACAGAGACATTTAATTTCAAATATTAAACATCCGGCAAAAACCCCACCACCTTGCCCTTGTAAAAATGTATTGAGGATGTACATCAGACATACTTCATAGTAAAGAGGACAAAAGTACTTCATCACTTAGCAGTCACTGAAAATCTGTAAAATATTTTAAAGAAACTAACATCAAAAGAAATACCCGATAGCAATTTTATCTTCCAATGACTAAATAAATCTGTTTTTGTAGAAGCAATAGACTTCCATGACTTTGGAGAGAAACAGCCTCATAAGAGAGTTGCTAAATGGGAAACAGATGAATTCTAATCTTCTCGTAATTTTTCGTCCACTAGTCAAACTCCTTCTAAAAATTTAACTGCCACCTTGTAGATTTCAAGAAAAATAAAGTTTACAGATGTTAAGCCAGTTGTCTTTTATAAGCTTTGGCTGTAATCATTGGACAACCTCTTGCATCCTTTAAACTCAACTGGGGCGGAGAGGACAATTTCCCAGTCGTGAGGGAGGCTGGGTCTCAGCCACGTCTCGGGTGAGACACGGCTAGCAGAGGTCTGAAATGGAGACTGGAGCGAACCTGTCACCCCCAGGCTTGCTGCGTTTTCTTTGGGGCCGGGGATTGAAGCCACATTGCTGTTACTAATTTTTCTTTTTTTCCCGATTCTTCTGTTTCCTGGTACAAAAATGAGTGTTTATCAGCAATCTTTCCCCAAAGTGGAAATTCCCTTTCCACCGTATCTAACAGGGGATTCTCCTATGACCAATTCTTGTCTTTTAAATAAACATTTACTTGTCCATTTGAAAGGACAGAGGATAACCCTCTCCGCCCTCTCCCCCCACGACTGCCACAGCCCCACTGGAAGTACTTCTAAAAGGGACGCAGATTTTTTCTTATCAGGAAGCTCTGCTATATAAATCTGTCATCCATTTTAGGCACTTTGCCCACACCAGGACTGGGGGATCAGATTTAATTTTTAAAAGATTTTATTTATTTATTTCTAGAGAGAAGGGAAGAGAGAGGGAGAAAGAGAGGGAAAGAAACATCAATGTCTGGTTGCCTCTCACACGCCCCCTACCGGGGACCTGGCTCACAACCCAGGCATGTGCCCTGACTGGGAATTGAGTCAGTAACACTTCGGTTTGCAGGCCTGTGCTCAATCCACTGAGCCACATCAGCCAGGGCTACATTTAATTTTTCAACCACAGTTCTGTGCACGTCTGATTCAGGGCTCAGCATGTAACTGCCACACTGTTCCTTCTACTTAATGTCCATGGCCCCTGAAACGCCCTAAGCCTGCGTCCCTTCCCTTGGAATCCTGTCATCCACAGTCCTGCTCCGTGGGTCTCCTACGGGAGCTTGTGGAAATGCAGAATCTCCGGCCCCACCCTGAGCTAGGGACTCAGACTCTGCCGGTTCACGTCATCCCCAGGCGATTCTTCAGCCCATTATTTTCTGACCACACATCTTACGAAGGCATCACTACGCAGTGGCCTCGACTCTCCCCTTCACAAAAAAAAAAAAAAAAAAAAAAAAAAAAAACAAAAAAACAGGCCTCACACCAAAACAAGGCGTGAAAAATGAGGGTGGCCGGGAACCAACTTTTGCCAGAGGACACCTTCCTGGGAAACACTTCAAAGTCATGTCTGCAGAACCCAATCCCTTGAAGCTACCGCTCACGATAACATTTCTGAACCAGAACGCCACAGGGAAGGAAAGATTCTTTATGAATTTCCTTTTTTGTCAGACCATCTGTCAGGCAGGAAATGAGACAGGAGCCAGCACAGGTAAGTGCTCAGGAGACAGTCAGTGTTACTCAAGACTCTGAGGAAAAGAACGTACGTAAGAGTGAAGAGGGCACCAGGACTCACGCCTCACACTGCTGGGCTCTCCCCCACTGGAGACCAGCCCTAGCCGGTGGGCAAATTTACTTCTAGGAATGGACTTACTGAGAGTTCAACTGAGCGGAAGCTGTTTCACTTGCTGAAGTGGGGGCGGGGGGGTGGACATTAAGATATTTCGATGAGTGGGACAGCAGGCCTATGAACTGTGTCATGCTGGGACCCCTTGACAGCATGAGACCAACTGTACCAGTGACACCTTCTTCTTCTGTGGCCTTTTTACATCCTTTAGCTTGTTTGATATCCACTACAGTCTCTACGGTGGGATTACGATCCCCATGGACACTTGAGCAAATTTTGACTTCCATCTTGAGAAATACATTTCAAGTTATCAAGTGGCAGGACTGAGATGTGAACCCAAGTATCCCGATTCCTAGTGCAACCTTGTCATGATTCCATGAAAAATTTTGTTTTTTTTTTCCCCTTTTTCGAGAATATGGCCATTTCATCTGATTAGTACCCAATATTATAGAAGTGTATACATATCCATCATCACAAGCATCCTGTTTTGCATACGTTGTTTTGACAGATTTAGAAAGTGATGAATGCAATGGTATTGTTTTCTTCCTAGAAGGAAACCAAAGTAAGAGGTTTTAGCCACAGTCCAAAATCGGTTTCTTGATGGTAGAGCAGAGCTGGAAAGCCAGGTGATTCCCAGGTGCACGAACAATATACTGCTCTGCTCCCTTCTCTAAGCGAGGCCTTACCTGTCACCTCCACTCTGACAGCCCATCCGCAACAGCAGCTCCGTCTGAACACCTGTCTCCTTTAGGTTCCCCTTCTTCTGGGAGACGGCACAACTAGGAAAGCTACATGAACCGTCATTAAGCTCTGCTGATTTGGAGTCGAATTGGAGATAATTTAGATGCCTCGGGATCTTGAGCTGTTTACATGGTTGGACCTGCAGACTCAGCCATCCCAAATATCCTTGTCCATCGGGGTGCAGGGACTGGACGACCTCGGCGGCCACGCATGGAGGGTGCTGTCACATTTTCTAACTTGGGAAAATTTTTTGTGGACATCTGATCACAGAGCAATGCTGTTCCACAAATCTAGTTTTTATTTTGACCTCTGGAAAATTGGGTCAGTGCTCTTATTTTTAGCCACACTATCAATCTTGGAGATCGCTCAGTCTTAAAATTCAGTCTCCATGTCTGTACCTGGGTTTATTTTTCTTTCATAGTTTCTTGGACACAGCCTTTAAATGGAGCATGCTTTGTTTACTTACGGTAACAAAGTGTCCCTGCAGGGCATACAGACCTGGCGACACATCACCGTGAGAATGTTCCTTACTGCAAGTGACATTTTCCTGACATATCCCTTGCCTGGCTTAAGACTGAGGGTATGGAAAATGTCCCTTTTCATTTAAGACAGATTTCCTTTTGACTTTTAAACAACGCAGATCAAACAACTTAGTTCTACCAATGGCATCAGTTGGAAATCAAGATAAAAGTCAGTCAAGCCCCCTGGCACCTAAGAGCAGATGAAAGGGTTCCTTGCCCGTGTTTACTTGTGGAACTTGTGCCAATGTGCCGATCCTATTTCTGACCACATCAGGAGTCTCGGTTCTGCCTGGGTAGTCGGGAGCCTACGCAGTCCCGAGGGGAAAAGTCTCCTAAAGTTTACACCGAAAACTGAGTGTATTTATGATAGAAAGAATTCTGAATGTGTGGCCATGTTGAGGTTATAATTCACACATATAAATAAATGACCTTGTTTTAAGGAAACACATGGTGAAGAATTTATGTAAAAAAGGTCCATTTTCTGCAAGTTACTTAAACCAGGAATTTTATGTAATATTTTCAGAACTTTTCTTTACGTCTGGAATTGTATTAAAATACGAAGCTCAGTACTGTGGGGCTAAAACTGTCGTGCCAGCTTTAACCTGTGTATATCCGGATTTTTCCTCCAGTTGACATACATAGTGAACATGCATCTGACCATTAACATAAACAGGTACAAGCTACACGCACTGTGCAAACTAAAATAAAAATGAATGTGATTTTTATGTTTCATACCCCTTAAACCTAAGTCAATTATCTCATGTGGTTTTCAACCCAGGAAACAGTGGTCTCTTCACATGCTAGAGGAAAAACTGGCTGTCCCGGGTTAGTGGAGAGATGTGTACTTTCATGGCTAAGCTCAAAGAGTTTCAAACTAATTATGATTAGGTGGAATTCCCTCTGCAAACATGTCTTTAAGAGTCTAACGCTGTGGCATAAGCAGAGACTTCACTGGGATTCCTCTTTCATATAAAAATAGAACAGCTGGTACCAATTGCAAGAGTAACATAAATTCAGTGAAAAAATGTAGAAAATGGAAGAAATAATAATTCACTTGCACTCTCATCACCAGAGAAAACCAAGAGTAACATGTTAAAAAAACAGTTTTATCCTTTATAGAACTGATGATTTCGTCTCTTTCTTTTATCACTTTATGATCTAATTTTTACGACTGTAGTTGATGAGAATAAACTTTGCGAGGTTACTAAGCGTGCACAGGCTCTTGGGATTGGCAGTATCAGGTCTGAGGACACAGAGATGGAATCCTGGTGAATTTTTCTTGTGTTTAAGTCTACAGTTCATATTCCTCAATTTTCTAATAGGTTGTTCTGCACAGTTGGGACTTTTTTGTTTGTTTTTACTTCTAAGTTTTCAGACACAGAGTAAATTGGAAAAATGAAATAAATAGAACCTGAGGTTTGCTCTACCTACCCGAGTCAATAACTCATTTTTTAAAAACTGCTGATGCTTTCAGTGAGCTTAAGAGAGTAAGATGAGGAAGATTATTTTTGAAAAATACTCAAATGAGAGCTGTACTGCCTTTGCATATATTTTAATGAAGCCAAAGTCATTCGGGTGACTTTATACAATCTGAGCCCATTCTCTCCCGGAGCCTTCGCTGATGGTGTTGGGGTGGGTGTTCTGGGCATCAATCCACAATGTCCCCTTTCTCCACCTGAGCTCTGCGCCAATTAAGGGAGAGCAGGCAGAGATGAAAACATCACCTTTACTTCTGATGAGGCCCTTACTAGCCCACATGCTGCTTTCTTTGGATTGAGTCATATCCAGGGCATGTGGCATGTCAAGCTATCTGCAGACTTGATTTCAGCTTCAACTTGTACCCTCAGATGCACTTGAAGAAGGAGGGAGTCTGAGTGATGCCCCGACAGCTGGGTCCTGAACAACCTGCGCACCGTCAAGTGCTGGTCCTGGCCGCTCAGCACCCTTCCCAAACTCATGTCTGTTTCACCTGGGTAACAGATACCCTGGGGTGGAGCAAAGGAAACCAAAGGGATGGGAAGTAGTGACCCTCTCAACAGCTAGCAATCATCCTCTGCCATGCTAAGAAGGAAGTGCATTCTAATTGATTCATCTCTGATAAGTGCTTAATCGATGGAATTTTATCTTTAGAAGGACGCAGAGTATTGGTTAGCAAGGCCAGTTAGCACATAGTAGAAAGTAAAATTTTCAACATCCATCCATAGTTCATTTCACTCAAAGAGCCTGAAGGTTTCTGCTGGTAATTATGAGGAACAGGCAAGTGTGAATAAGATCAGCACAAATATAAATATATAAATATACACAAGGGAGGACGAGTGCCTGTTCCTGTAGCAATCACAGCATGCTTGTATACATGATGGTTCGTTGTAAATGTTTATTTATGCAGATTAAAAAAGCCCCTCACCAACTTTCTATGCTCTTCTGCACCCTGGCCTGTTTGTATTTTCTTTAACACAAAACTTGCTCTGCCCTGCACAATTCTAGAAGAGCAATGGTTCTTTCTCTTCTGCATTAGCTGATTCATGCTATCACTTAACCACTTAACCATGCGTGGGGAAACTCAGCCTGGTGATAGGAAGTCCTTGGCCTTCGGGGCTTGAAGGTGGATGGAAGTGTCCGTTCAGGGAGGCACTAATGGTGCAGACAAGTGGGAGAAGCTGAAAGGACCCACTTTAATGAAAATAACCTGGAGCTAAGAAAAATAGAACCATTGTATCATTAATTAACGAGCTCATTCATTCATTCATTCATTCAACTCTTCAAGTAATCCAACCATCTACCATCTTTCAGGCAAGTGCAGGAAATAACTAAGGCATTTTTTTTTTTTTTACTCAGAGCTCACAGCCTCAAGGAAAGATGGGCAGAAAAATAATTTCCATACAATAAAGATTAAATCAATACAAAAAGAGTTTTAGGTCTTTTTTATCTTAAATTATTTCAATATTAGCACCCATGGGGTGATAAAAAAAAAAGCAACCTTATTTTTTCTTGTTCTGCAAAGAACAAAGGAGAAACAGGTACACAGTACAAACATGAAAAAAAAAAAAAAGCTCAGAGTTTTGAGCTGGGGATAGTGCTATTACAGATTTGCTAAGGAAGAGCTGCGGCTGTGACAGTAGATACAAGTGCATGTACCAAGGCACGGTGGATGAACGTGTCACAGGCTGGGACTCTGCTGGTTGTTGGGATGCAAATAAGTGAACAGGAAGCAGCTCAAACAGAAGCCAGAACTTTAAGTCTGTGGGATACAGAGGGCAAAAGGATACGCTCACCTGCACCAGGAGTATGCAATTAGCAGAATCTGGACAATGGCATTCTACGGAGCCAGAAGTTCATGAATAGGTAAAGTATAAAGTAAAAAAACCAGAATGGAGGGGAGATCCGGGTATTATAAGACACTTAAGCAACATGTCCACATTAAAGCTTGAGGAAGGAGACTGTGGGTAAAAACGCGTACTAGAGTGATAAAGCCAGACAGACATGGAAGGATGGGATACAAGGATGGACGATGTTACTTGGATGGTGGTGGTGGTGCGGAGGGAGGGTGTGATGGAACAGGGTAGAGAAGTTATCAGGTGGCTGGTCATACTTTTATTCTTGATCTGAGTGTTACCCATCAGAAGAGCAAACAGGGGGCAGAAACACAGGTTTTCCTCAGACAGGCTGAACGTGCAGTGTTCCAACACACCACAGTGAGAATGTCTGGAGCCACAGAGAGTAGGGGCCCGGAGGGCTCACGTCTGCACTGAATTGGCCCACGGGGGAGCACTGGAATGAAAATGGGAGTTCTCCACATTCTAGAAAAATTTTGCAGGGGATTTTGGAAAAAAGCCCTCATTAGATTCCTCCTCAGGGATTTATTGTATATTGAATTCTGCTAGAGAATGACTAGTTCCACCCACAGTGAAGTGCCAGGTCTTTGATGAAAATTCTTTACGGTGCCTCACAGCAGTGCTGAGCAATAACATCAGATCAGTGGTTATTGTTAGGAACTGCACGGAGGAGGCAGGGTAGTTCATATCCAGATAAGGAGTTATGGGTCCTTATGACTTCACTCACATGTGGAATCCAGTGAACAAACTGAACAAGGAAAATGGGGACGGACTCATAGACGGAGAGCGGGAGGACAGCTGGGGGGTGGAGGGATTGAGCAAAAAGGAGAAAGGACTCACGGACATGGACAGCAGTGTGGTGAATGCTGGGGGAGGGGGTATAAAGACGACTAAATGGTAATGGAAAAAATGCAATAAAGATTAAACTTAAAAAAGTTACGGGTTTTTTCTTAAATCATTTCAATACTAGAATCCATAGGGTGATTTAAAAAAGCACTCTTATTCATTTATTTTTATTCTGCAAAGAACAAAGGAGAAAATTGTGTAGGAGATGACAAATTAAGCGGAACCAGCTCTGCTTTAAGTTGCCTTGTGAACCATGGATCCTGGTGCCAGAAGGTGCGTCCCACTGAACGTGGTGGGAAATTGCCCCAGACAGCCTCTTCGTCACCAGGGATGGACAACCCCCTCCACTGGTTCCCATGATGCTCAGCTTCTGACGGCATATGGGACATCTTACCCTAGTCTTTCCTTCTAGTCACTTCCCAGTCTCAGCATCAGACCTCATCCAAGCCCCTGATGCTTTTCCAGTTGAAAATTTACAAGAATTTGCCCTGGCTGGAGTGGCACAGTGAATTCGAGCACTGGCCTGCAAACCAAAGGGTCTCGGGTTTGATTCCCAATGTAGGGCCCATGTGTGGGTTGTGGGCCAGGTCCCCAGTAGGGGCCACATGAGGTGCAACCACACATTGATGTTTTTCTTCCTTTCTTTCTCCCTCCTTCCCCACCTCCCTAAAAATAAATAAATAAATAAATAAATAAATAAATAAATAAAATCTTTAAAAACAAAAAAAGAAAATTTACAAGAATTTCTAGCAGTTTCCTTTCTTTAAAAACGTTGCTAAAAAATGTTATTTTCATCTCAGCACAGTTTAACCTTTTTTTACCTTTACCTTGCCCTGAAAAAGTCTCAACTCAGGACAAAAGAAAAAAAAAAGGGCAAAAACCCAGACTTCATCCAAAATTATGATACTCTCTATAATTATCAATTTTGATCTGAGATTTCTAGTCTTTTCTTTTTACAGAATCAGATAAAAATGTAACTACCTTTCTCTGAATATACAGTATTGGAACACAGTCATCTTCGATGATATGTAATTAATTCACCTCAAAATTCAGAGCCCTCTCTGCTAATTACCACAGTGCTCCAACAGCTCCTTATTTTCTAGTGACATAAGTGATCTTTACTCAAACGTACTTGAAGTTTCAACAACATATTAAAAAATGATTCACATTACGGTGCATTTATACATGTCTTTTCATCTTCCAAGTTCAGTAAACATTAATTAAACCTAGCTAATTAAAACACCCACGGTTTACTAATTTACTCATTAATCAGCCTCCAGCAAATATAAAGCATTTAAAGCCTTTCACAATTTGTACCAATTAAATATGGAAATTATTTTTTTTTTAAGGAAGAGGTCATCAATTCAAGAAAAGTAGTCCTTTGGCTTAAATCTGATAATGTTTCTTAAAGAAACTTGGACAATTCTTCAAATTCATAGAAGTCAAGGGAAAGAAAAAGAAACGGCCTGTTATGGGTTGAATTGTGCTCCTCAAAAGCTATGTTGAAGCCCTAACCCCCAGTACGTGTGAATGTGACCTTATTTGGAAACAGGATCTTTGCTCCTGTCATCAGGTAAAGATGGGATCACACTAGACTGAGATAGGACCTGAAGCCAATATGGAGGAAGGCAGACTCTAATGCAGTAAGGTGGACTCGTGATCACACTGGAAAAGACACACGGAGCCAGAGACAAAGGGAGAATACTACCTGAGGATGGAGGCAGAGACGGGAGGGACGTATCCATAAGCCAAAGGAACGCCAAGGATGGTAGGCAGCACCAGACACACAGGAGAAATAGAACAGATTCTCTTTCTGAGCCTTCGGAGGGAGAGTAGCCTGTGGGGCTCCTGATTTTTTATTTCCAGCCTCCAGATTGATATGGATGAAGAGAACCAACTATTGTTAAGGCCACCCCATCTGCAGTCATTTGTTACAGCCTCCCTAAGATATTAATACACTGTCCATAAGTGAATATTAACCATTTGCTGATAGGATAACCACTCCCGGCTTTAATCACTTCAGTGGAGCAGAGTGTGGCTTCTTAGTGAGCTCTTTATTCAAGGCTAGGACATGTAGATAGGGGACAGGAATAAAATAACTCTAATCTAAGAGTTTAATTTAGCCCCGTGAATGCAGAGGTGCTCACCCTCCAAACACCAGAGTGTGTCAGTGGAGACTAAGTGCCCCTTTGCTGCAGCTCTCAGCTGCTGTCTTCCAATACCCTTCTGTAGGGAGCACCACCCACCTGCTTCCTTGACCATCAACGGCTCCGTGTCTTAACCTGCTAAGACCATGGGAATTTTGGACACCAGTTGTCAACTCTCAAGCTCAGCAAGGAAGTGGAAGGGCCTCGGTGTCAAACACGGAGGTTATGTCATATCCTCTGTGAGAAGCCAGAAGCTGAGCTGTCCCTGGCAGCAAAATGCATGACCAATGCCTGGCTGGTTGAAGGTCTTACTAACTCCAGGGTGATGACACGACAGCCTCTAATGCCAGAACGGAGACTGCTGTCGTACCTATGCTCAGCAAGTAGACTGAGTGGAGCAGGGGCAGCTGGAGTCATCTGTACAATTCAGCACATTGATTTCACTTTTGGGTTCATATTGGACAAGTTGATCTTAACAAAAAAATTCTCCAGGAGTCTAAAAAATATAGATAAATTAGTAAAAAGGCAAGTTTTAAAAATCCATCAAATCTCTTCGAGTCAAGTATATATGCTTTATATACCAAAGAGGTCTTCAATTTGAAGTTCACACGGGCAGAGTGAAGGCGCTGACGGCTGCTAAGGTGAAACCCAGCTGCACAGACAGGGTGCAGGAGCAGGAAAAGTACCTTTCATGGCCTCTTCTGACTTTCTGGGGATAAAGAAACCACCCGCGTGCACTGAAGAGGTGACGGGTGATGAATACTGAAAAGGGGTTCCGTTAGGTCTATTCATCGTAGCCAACTGTTACGGACTGAATTGTGTTCCCCCAAAATTCATATGTTGAAGCCCTAAGGCCAATGTAACTGTACCTGGCAACAGGACCTTTGAAGATGTAATTAAAGTTATATAAAGTCTTAAGGGTGGGACCTTCATCCAATAGGGCTGGAAAACAGAGACAACGGAGAGCTCACTCACTCATGCACAGAGAAGGCTGAGTGAGGATGCAGCAAGGTGGCCGTCTGCAAGCCAGGGAGAGAGGCCCTGGGAGGGATTAAACCTGCGAGGACCTCAATCTTGGACTCCCAGCTTCCAGAATTATGAGAAAAAAATTCCAAATGACAGTTTCCCCATGTGTCCAGGACATTTTCAGTTATGTGGTCTGTTCGCATGGGATGGGGGAGGGACAAGAGGTGATTAAATATGATTTCTGTACCAAGTCACTACATCAGATACTTTAAGAAGCGCAGGAATCTAATCTGCTTTCCTACATAACCCACAAAATATGCATACTATTATTTAACATAGCAACATGGTACTCAGCATGCCCTTCCTTGGTAGTTTTCTTTGTCAATTCTCTAAGAAGACACATGCTTCCTGAGATAAAATCCAAGATGAAGCTTTTACTGTTTGTCATTCAGAGGGCTGACAACTTTAGGAATATTTTGTTGATTTTTCCTTTCATCACTTATTAAAATAGTATCATTTTGAAATTGAAGAGAGTCTAAATGAATAATTTAAGTACAACTCCAGTATTAATAATACAAAGAAACTAAAGAGAGAAGAAAGAATTTTGGTAAATAGAGTAGATTTACAATTTCTGAAAGAGCAAATAAAGTAGTAAACGGGGAAATGATATAAAGTATGACATTTTCTGACTGAAGCCTGTCCTATGTTTGTACTGTTTGTTTTTTAACTTGGATAAATAGAATATAGCCATCAACTCTGTCACATCCAAACAAATATTTTATATAATCGCAGCTTTGGAAATAAGCACCACTAGAAATGCACATGGCTAATTTACCAGAACATATTAATTTTCAATGACAACTGCTATTCTTTGTTCAAGACCAATATAAACATAAATTTCTAAGAATCCTTATATTTTTGCTATTTCATACAATCATCAGTTTTAAAACTTCTGGACAATCACCACCTGGGGAGATAAGGAAAATGAAGATTTCTGTAGGTGGATTGCAGGAATCTGAATTTTTAAATAACAATCCCGCTAAATTACTGTGCTGCACTTGGCCCCAAGAACACTTTCAGAAACAACAAATGGCTTCCTGAACCATTTCCACAGGGAGTGCATTTTTCCCTGGGAGAATTTCAGATGAGCTCTCAGTGGCCTTTCACATTCTGTGACTTACAGCAACCAAACCAAAGACATCAGCAAATGCCAGACACTCCTCTCCGCCTATTGGCGAAAGACACAAAGGCGCAGAAGTCCCATAGGGCAGTGCAGAAGGCTCAAGGTACGACCGTGGTTCATCAGCGCATCACATTAGTATTCTGCATTAGTGGGTTCCAAGGACCTAAGCCCAGATTAACGAGGCCTTCTGTAAATCTAAAATACCGAGACTCAGTTCTCCACAAAGGGCTCCCAAATCTGCTCTGAGTTTTTTTATTTTTTTAAAGAAAAAGCATTATATTTTTTCACGCTCAAGTTGTGTGAAGACCTCCTTTGATTTCTGAAGGGTCTTGGCAAGACGTGTGGAGCACCTTGGGCCTTGACCATTTTCATGGCGTGGTCAGAGTCTCTGAGTTCCATCAAGCCATGCAATCACCCAGAATCCTTCATCTGAAAACTGAGGTCTGATTCCTCCACCTTCCTGTTCCACTGAGGAGGTGTTAGCAGCAGCAGAGTGGACACAGGGCCATTCTGAGTGAGGGGAGGGACCCATCTCTTCATTTCACACCAAAGAGATCGAGGAAGCAAAGTCTCTCATTTTCACACAATATTTGACTTACGTATGACTTACGTATGTTAATCAACAGATAGGCTACCTGGGCCTTTTCTGGGGAGCGGGGAATAATTGCGTTTTATTATAGTATATCCATAGACAGTCGCGCCTTAATTTCTCTTCTTATACCTGAAGCAGGTACTTCAGGTATAAGAAGGCTTCTCTCTTAAGATGGAAAGGAGGCACTCAAGTGTGGAGAAATCAGATTTCTGCCAAAAGGAAGGTGAGGGAGATGAAGTAGACTTAACCTAGGAAGTCTAAATTCATTCTGGCAGGGCTCCCATATCTAAAAAGATACTTCCTGTAGCCCCATCCTATTCCTACTTTTCTTGAAACAGTTTCTTTTTTCTCCTGGTTTCCTCATAATAACTGATATTGCCAACAGCAGTTTGGAAAGTGCTCAAGGTTGATTCATAGCAGAAAATTGAGGGGCTATTTATATTAGAGTTACTATCCTCAAAATATCTAAATTTGGTTGGACTGCTCCAAATGTTTGTTCTCAGTATTAAAAAAATTGCTGAGAACTTGCAGAACTCATTTGACTGACATCAGCTACCCTAACAAATAGGAGGGGAGGCCAGCAATGGTGTATTTGGAATTATGTCCTTCCTTTTTAGCAGAATTCCAGAGAAATTGAGAGCTGTAGGGTTATAGTAGAATATAAAATCGTGGAAGAAGAAAACAGATGACCTAATCGTTTCACTGATTATACTCAGACTGGCGGCTTAGATCATTTCCACTTAAGTTTCCTGAAATGTTGCATTTAATTTCCTTATAATTTTAGGGGTACTGAACCCCAAACTGAGGGAAATATATGCTAAACAGGAGGCTGAGAAAGGGAAACTAAGTCTGTTGTACAACATTTATCTTTACAGTTATTTAAAAGTAGTAAATGCTTATCCAAAAATATTAATACTGAGGGGTACCAAGGGGCACTCGGAAGTGCTTCTGTCCACAGGTGTTCAGTGTATCCACAGGAACATGGTGCCGAATTAGAAAAGACTTCACATTTTAATTTTTTAGGTACAGTCAAATAGTCCCATAAAAAGGTTATTCCTATATACTGATCAGTAGCTTCTGAAATCTTCTTTTCACTTACTCATGTCATAACAGTGTATGACAAATTTTAAAAAATATCAACTTGATAATTAAAAAATTATGTTTTGATTTGTACTTTTAATTACAAAAATGTGTTCATCTTTTCCTCTATGACTACTAAAATATTATCTTTTTCAGTGAACCAGAGTCATCATATTTTATAGTCAAATATTGATACAACTCATGCAGGTTTTCACCGGAAGCATTTTTTGTGGCGTATTGTTTTTATCATGTGGACTGAGAACCTAACTGTAGAAGTAAGCCTGGCTGAATTACTGGGTTGCTTATTAACCTTTCGTAAGTTGAATACACTCTGAATCAGTAATCCTCAAAGTTTAACCTGCATCCGAGTCATCTGGACAGCTTGTTAAAAGAGAGCTCACTAATGCCCCGGCCCAGGGATGCTGATTCAGGAGGTCAAGAGCGGGACCGGACAAGGTGCATTTCTAACACGTTCTCAGGAGATGCTGACATTGCCGGTCCAAGGTCCATGCTTTGAGACCCGATGCTCTAACCCCAAAATTCCTTGAAGACAGGTATTTGTAATTATTTACTCTCAATAATTTGTTGTAGAAGACACAAATGCACATGAGATTTGACTCAGAGCCTCAAAGAGCTTACAATTAAGTATGCTGCAATTAGTTAACACATACACAACAAAGCAATAGTAGACACATGTAATATATGTTTTATGATCAAAAGTCAGAGGCTTTGCGTTAATCAAACATTTAAAAGGGGAGGGAGGTGACATGTGATTTGGGTTTCTGAAACTGGAATAGGATTTCCATAGGCCAAGACTGGGCATGGGCATTGCAGACAGATGGAACGGCAAAAATCAATGTATCCAGGGTTGTGGACGTAATACCAGCTTTCCTGAAAAGTCAGGCTCGTCAAGAAGAACAGAAGGAATAACTATCTGCTTTGACTGTCCAGGCTTACTTAGAGGATCAAATTAGTCTTTAAAAAAATAAATAAAAGGAATTAATTAAGTCAGCCATCAAAAAAGAAGACAACTGAATAATAATATAAACTTAGAAAATATCCATAAAACCATTCATTAAATTCTTTTTCTTTCCGCTGTTATTCCCTTTTCTAAATACATCTGAGCGGCAACAAGGGGACTGTGCCTGCGGACTCACGAACCCGATGCCCTACCCTGGCTCCAGAGACGGCCCAGTGACGCGCAGGATTTGAAGGGCTTTGGCTGCTGACACTCAACAGAAGCAAACACTTCACGTCTGACCTCTCATACTCGGTTAAGGCCTGGCTGAGAATCATCGCCTTAGGCTTGCAGGGAAAACTCTGCTTTTCTTGCATAGAAAATCTAATGGCAGTAATCATATAGAAGGCAGTTGTCATCATTTGATTTCTAAGAAAGCAAAGAATGCCAATGTAACACAAAAATCCTGAAAACTGCACAGTGGAGCTGATATGTCCCTCATAAACACCTTAATGCTGACTTCAGTATTCAAAGGTGTTGAGTCTTGGAGCTTGGGAAGCATTGTATTCCTGAGCAATAATGAAGCCTCTTATTGCTGAGTAATAATGCTAAAAAAGGGACATTTCTTGCATCTGTAACATTTTCAACAAAAAGTTGCTACACTGAATAAATAGCTTCCAATACCCAGTTTTGTTTAACTTGGCATCAGCAGGGAGGTGGAACAAATACCAGCCAGACACATCAGAACAGATTTGGTCTGTAGTCTACTCAACTAGATGTGTGGCCTTGGGCATATGTCACAGTCACCCTGAGCCTCTGAAATAACGTGGCCGAACCTTCTGGAACTGAGGTTCCACCTTCTCTAATAATCTTCAGTGAGTGATGGTGGCTGCCAGGAGCGGCTGTCAGATGATGGTACCTGCTGCTTAGAGACATGGCAATCAGCACTCCTCAGCCTTCCGAGTGCAGCCTCTTTCTCAGCTGCATTTACCCGAGTCTCCCCAAGCAGATTCTAAATTAGAGGAGGAAAGCTTGTGCCCTGTACCTGAAGTATCTCTGGTGACCAGCACAGAACCCGACACATGCTAGCCATTTAAGAAATACTTATCAAAGATTCAAACTCCGTGATGCATTCTGGGATGCCCTTGCTATATTCACAATGGCAAATGACAGGAGTACATGTAGACACACACACCCACCCTTTTTTTACTGTGGTAGATATGGATAAATAACATAAACCTCATATTTTAACCACGTTCAAGTGTGCAGTTCGGTGGCATCAAGTACATTTACAGTGCGACCACCCACCGCCACCATCCATCTCCAGAACTTTTTCTATCTCCCAAACTGAAACTGTACCCCGTAAACACCAACTCCCCATCCATCCGCTGCCACCCCTCGCCCCAGGCCCTGACAACCACCATTCTACTTTCAGTTTCTATGAATTATTAATCTAGACTACTCATATGATTAGAATAAAAAGTAGGGGACATGTCACGAACCTGCATCTCATCCGTGTGCAGAAGCCCTGTTAACCGTTCCTGTATCATTCCAGTTTAACCTATGTGCTGCCGAAGTGAGCATCTTATAGATGCTCCGAAACCCTCTAATACCACTTACCCATCACCAGAGTGGAGACTGAGAACTAATGTGTTTGCCTAGCGACATCTCAGTGGGAACAGCAAAGTTAGTTTTCTCTTTATTTAACAAAAGCTTGATATTAGGAAATAGTCCCAATTTAAAAATTACAGCTACTAACTACAGCTATTAACAAAGTTTCATGTATTGGTATTATCGGAAAATTATAAACAGCAAGAAGCATATTTTGTCATTATCATCAGGCACAAAAAAGTTTTTTTTGAAAGATTTTATTTATTTATTTTTAGAGAGAGGGGAAGGGAGGGAGAAAGAGAGGGAGAGACGTATCAATGTGTGGTTGCCTCTCATGTGGGAACCCAGGTGCCCACTGGGAACCTGGCCTGCAACCCAGGCATTAGCCCTGATTGGGAATCGAACCCTCGACCCTTTGGTCTGCAGCCCGTGCTCAATCCACTGAGCTACACCAGCCGGGGTAGGCACAAAAAAGTTTTAATGTAACAAAGAATGGTCACATTATGAGCGATTAATACTTCCAAGTCCAGTTACATATATGATACTTTTCTCAGTGTATGTCACATCAAAAAGGGCATGTTTGGCAGCTTTCCATTATATTAAACTTACTGATTCTCATTTGAGAGTAAACCTATTGTAATTCTTGCAAGGCTCAGTAGCTATCAACAAAATATAAAAACAGGATTTTGCAAAAGAATAAATAATTTAGAATTACAAACAGCAATCTCTCTCTCAACTTCCCTTATCCTATGCCCAAAACCTGGAATGTGAAATTTGGTTTGCTTCTAGTTTCTTAGTTAAAAACAGTATGAAATGCTAATAAGTATAATCATATTAATATGACATGTTCCCTTTGTACCCCCGCTCATGCCCCGGGAAGTTCCTTCATAACTTGGCAAAGCTTCAGAAGCCGTAGCCTCTGAGCTCTGCTTCACTCTTACAGCCTCTGGGAGAAGAAATGAAGAGTTTGCCAAGGCCAGGCTGGCTCAGGCTACTGCTTGCGAGTGGCCTGAGACTTGCAGCTGCCCCTTCTTCCTTCTGTAAGAGGATAATGTCTCCGATCTCTACTAGCCTTAGGGGCAGCTTTATCAAGTTCAATGGTCAAGAGGAAGCTGAACACACAGTCCCTCTATCTCTGCTCTCAAGGGCTGGGCAGACTCATCTAAATGCTACGCAAAGTAAAAGTAAAGACACAGAGGCTTGCGCAAGACATACAAGTACTCGTTTTTTTGCTGTTTCGAAGAAATAAACAGGACTTAACTCAAGCGTCCACGACACATGTAAATGACACATGTGTAAATGACACATGTAACCGACACATGTGTAAATGACACATGTAACCCTATACAAGTTATTTTAAATCCACTGTCTTAGGTCAACGGATGTGTCAACAGTGGTTGAAATAAAAGTAACAACTTGGTCTTGGTCCTTTGACCGTCCCTTTCTCGCTCCAAGTCCACAGGACTCTCTGAACAGTGTTGTGATTTGTATGGAGTCAACGTTCCTTAGGACACACGGCTCATAATTTGAAACAAGTTAATAGATTGATCATTTAGTTTTGATGAGATATTATACCCCATTGTCTACGACTGGCTTTCTAAAACAGCCCACAGTATGTATGACAGGAGAACAGTTAAGCAGAGTAATGGGGCTTATCTGGTGAATACATTGCGATATTTATTTGAGTTGAATGGCAAGATGCAAATTAGCATTCCTTCCAAACTGTCTCACATGGGAATGAACATATTCCTCTCCTTCCCAGTTAGTCTTTGTGGATGTATTTCAAAATTCATCTCAGTTTAAACGTATCTCTGTACTTAGGATAGCACATATCACTACCATTTTTATTCTCTTCTTTTAAAATATGAACCTAGCAGGCAGCTGCTTGTGGGGAAAAAAAAAAACCCACAAAAAAAAAAAAAAAAAAAAAAAAAAAAAAAAAAAAAAAAAAAAAAAAAAAAAAAAAAAAAAAAAAAAGAAAGAAAGAAAAGAAAAGAAAAAGGGAGAGCCCTTGTCCCAGTCTGAAATCATTGGCTGTTCCCAAGAGTCCACAAAAATAAAATCAGGACACATCTGCTGCAGGGTTCCATGCCAGGAAGCAGTCCAGCCGCCACCACTGTGGTCTGACTTCCCTCCCCAATCGTTTTAGTTAGGATTCCTTTTTGGCTTTTGATTCAAATTACAGGGCCATACGTAAAAGCTGGTGAGTTCATTAAAAAACCAACAACCCAGAACCGCACTGAATCATCCCAGAATCAGCAGAGCCTGTGGGAGACACCGCCGCAGGTTTCACCCGTGCGGTGGGAATGCACCCCTCCTCCGGTAAGAGAATGGCATGAAAACAGCAAAACCACTGATTTGTCATAGTCATGATTCAAGGCAAAGCTCACAAAGACATTGGCTCGAATCTCATGAAAATTCAGATTATTAAGTGACAGTGTGCTAAATCAATTTTCCTGCCACTTCTAAATATTAGCCTTCATGAATGAGATCAAGTGGAATCATCTTATAGTGGATATCTGTTCAAATAGTTACAGTGTTATAAAAATTTCATTAAAAAATTCATTAGAAAATGGTCCCCAAATTGATCTACAGATCCAATGCAATCCCCATCAAAATGCCAACTCCCCTTTTATTTTGCAGAAATAGGGGAAGACCTGAAACTTCATATGGAAAAGAAAAACACCCCAAATAGTCAAAACAATCTTGAAATTTTGAAAAAAACAATCTAGGTAGATGACTTTCCGGATTCCAAAACTTTCTACAAAGCTACAATAATCCAAACAGTGTGGTACTGTAATAGGGATCAACATATAGATAAAATAATAGAAGTGGGAGTCAAGAAAATAAACCTCTGTATCTCTGGTCAACTAATTTTAAACAAGGGTGCCATGACCATTTAAGGCAGAAAAGATAGTCTTTTACAGTAAATGGTGCTGGGACTTGTGATGTCCAAATGCAAAGGAATGAAGTTGGACCCTTACTTTACACCACATATGAAAATTAACTCAAAATGAATCAAAGTTCTAACTGTTGGAGCTGAACTATAAAACTTGTAGAAAGAAGCATAGGTATATATCTTTTTGACTGTGAATTGGGCAATGGGTCTTAAATATAATACCAAAGCAAAAGCACCAACAACAAATAGGTGATATTAAACTTGATCAAACTTTTAAAATTTTGTGTGTTCAAGTGATATAAAGAAAATGAAAGTGAAAAGGCAACCTATGGAAAGGAGGAAAACAGTTTTAAATCATATATTTGTTAAGAGTCCAGTACCCAGAATATATAAATAACCTTACAACTCAATAATAAAAAGGTAAAGAATCCAATTAAAAAGTAGGCAAAAGATTTGAATAGATCCCACTTATTTACTTAGATAGAAAAAATAATCCATAGTGAGCCACTGCAATGGAACGAAGTGAGCGATATGGCTGATACTTAAACCATCTAACGACTGTGAGTATTCATCTGGATCACAAGAAATAAGATCAATATACCACACGGATTTATGTATATTGATGTCTCTAATTTGTCTGCCAGAACAATACAGATGATGCTTATTTGTGTTAAATGAAACCTTTAATCTTCATTCTTCCTAGAAAGTGTATTCTTTTTAATATTGTCAAAGGAATGACTTTTCCTTTGCAATTATGGATTAGAAATTCAGAAAATATCTATTTGACAGAAAACTATAGACACTGTTCAGAAAAATTGATGTTGTTTTCACACATAATTTATGTCAATAATACTATACATCATGTGAAATGTGAACTTTTAAAGGACCTTACTGATGACTTCCACAGATTATCTGGATGACACTACATCCATAGATTCAATACCTAAACTCTTAAAGAAAGAAGATGGCTTGAACATCACATCAAAAAATGTATAGAGAGCACGACATACACACAAAGCACTGAGCCAGCCACTGCGGGCAAGTCAAATGCTTAAGGGCTGTGACCTCCTAAGGCTGTTTACAGACTAGTTGGGTGTCAAGTATGAATCCACTGGTGTATACAGGTCAGTATCTTGCTGTTTAGAGACATATGAACATGGCAGTCAACGAATCAGAAAACTTGGGTGCTATTGTTATAATATACGTTCCAATTGTGAAGATCAAAATGCTTATAATTAGGTTCACTTGACAATGCATTTTCATTTTCTCATTTATAAATAAGAGTTTCTTTGGTACCACAAAAGACCCTGAATAGCCAAAGCACTCCTGAGGAAGAAAGAAGGCTAGCGGCATCATGCTTCCTAATTTCCAACTACACTAAAAAGCTATAGTGATCAAAACGTATAGCACTGGCATAAAAACAGGCACATAGATCCATGGAACGAAATAGTCCGGAAATAAACCCACATGTATGGCCAATTAATTTATGACAAAGGAGCTAAGAATATACAATGGAAAAAGGACAGTCTCTTCAACCCGTAGTGTTGGAAAAACTGGATAGCTACATGCAAAGGAATGAAACTGGACCACTGTCTTACATAATACACAAAAATGAACTCAAAATGGATTAAAAACTTGAATGTAAGACCCAACACCACAAAACTCCTAGAAGAAAATATAGGTGGTAAGGTCCTTGACACTGATCTTGGTATCGAATTTTTGGATTCAACTTCCAAAGCAAAGGCAACAAAAGCAAACATAAATAAGCGAAACCACATCAAACTAAAAAAGCTTCTGCGCAGCAAAGGAAGTCAACGAAATGAAAAGGCTCAGTACTGAATGGGAGGAAATATTTGCAAATCATATATCTGAAAGAGGTATAAGCAAACATAAATAAGCGAAACCACATCAAACTAAAAAAGCTTCTGCGCAGCAAAGGAAGTCAACGAAATGAAAAGGCTCAGTACTGAATGGGAGGAAATATTTGCAAATCATATATCTGAAAGAGGTTTAATACCCAAAATATATAAAGAATGCATCCATACAACGCAACAGCAAAACAACAACAAAAAAAACTTGATTAAAAATGGGCCAAAGGTCTTAATAGACCTTTTCCCAAAAAAGACACAGAGATGGCCAACACGCACATGAAAAGATGCTCAACACCACTGATCATCAGACGTATACAAATGAAAACCAGGAGGAGCAAGTGTTGGCACGCATGTGGAGGAAAGGGAACATGTGTGCACTGTTGGTGGGGATGTAAATTTGGGCGGACACTATGGGAAACACCGTGGGGGTGCCTCAAAAAATTAAATATAGATCTACCATATGATCCAGTAATTCTACTTCTGGGTTATCTGAAGAAAACAAAAACACTGGTTCTAAAAGGTACATGAACCCCGATGTTCACTGCAACAATATGAACAACAGCCACGACACAAAAACAACCTAGGAGTCCAGCGATGGACGGATGGAAAACGAAGATGTGCTGTGCGCACACAGAGGAATTCTACTCAGCCACAAACACAAAATCTTGCCATCTGTGACAACACAGATAGACCTCGAGGGCATTATGCTAGGTAAAACAAATCAGACAGATGCAGATGAATACCATATGATCTCTCTCACGTGTAGACTCTAAAAAACAAAACAAACGAACAAGCAAACAGAAACCAAGCTCACAGACAACAGAGAACGGACTGGCGGGAGGCGACGTGAAATGGGTAAGGGGGCCCAAAAGGGACAAACCGCCAGGTATGAAATAAGTCGGTCGTGGGCACGTAAGGGGCAGGCTGGGGACAACAATTAATAGCGCTGTATTACATATCTGAAAGTTGCTAGGAGAGTAGATCCTCAAAGTCCTCAAACAAGAAAAACAATACGTTGGTAACTGTGCAAAGAGACGGACGTTAGCCAGCCTCACTGCGGTGACCCTTTCGCAGTGCACTCGACCACTGAGTCACCATGTCGTACGTGAAACCAGTACAGTGTCACAGGTCAACTGCACCTTATTACAAAGATGAATAAAATTAGTGGCTGTATTTTGGGAGGCTTAGCTGTGCTGCTAATAGGGGGGCAATATGCATTTAGGGGCAGGCAAACAAACCTTGGTCATATCTGTAATTCAGGTAATAATACTGCAGAAAATAGGAAAAGGAGCATCAAAACTACCATAAAACCAAAGAAAAAACATGCCTGTGGTAATGTATGATATAAATAAACGTTCTTGTTTCCAAATACTTCAATCAGCTGTAAAATATAAAATCTACATACCCTTAAATGTAACTTTTTATGAAAAACAAAGAATAAAAGCAGAATAGGTTAACAACTCCCTCTTTACTTTTACAATTTCTTTTCTGGTTGGTACCATTCCTTGCATAACAATTAAACATAAGGATACTTAAAATTCTCAGTAGTAACGAATGTTCCATTTTGTTCATCTGGCTAGTGCTGTAAATAGTCTAGTTTAAACACAGACTACTTTGAATTCATTAAATCCCCAAACCAATAGTTTTATTAAGAACACAGAATGGAAACACTGTTCTTGAAATCGGCATGCTGTGTTTTCTCCCGAAGAGTAGAAAATTTTATCAAGAGGCCACAGTCAAATGGAATAAGAAATTCTAAGCATTCGTTCATTAGCACAAGCTCCTTGATCTCCTGCCATGTATTTCAATCCTACCCCATTCACCATGGACTGGCTCTGCCAGGGATCCTTCCAACATCTGGTTTATAATAATTCATGTTTTCGATTAATTTTGAATGCTAAGAGAAAAATATGGGGTAGGAAACAATGATGCCTTCCACCCCCTTTCCTTCCTACTGTCTTCCTCCTAAATTTGCCCTGAGAGCATTCTGTGAAATAGCCGTCTCTGAATGGAGCACTACAGTATTTTTAGCCTGAGGTAGCTGCAAAATGAAGCACTTTGATAAATAACCTTGGTGCCAATAGAGAGAGGAAAACAGAATCTGTTTAGCATAGATTTAAGGAAGACTACGAAGGGCAAAAAAGTCCAATCATTTTGAAACAGCAATTTGACAAAGCAAAGGCAGAGCCAAACGACAGGAGAAACAAAGGGATTCTGCCTTTTTGAAGGGTTCAAAGGTGACTAAAAAGAACATGGATATCGAAGAGGAGGTATATTTAAAAAAAATAATGATTCTATCATTTGTTGAATAAAAAAACAGCTACTTTAAGTGAATAAGGGGATTTTTTTCCCTTTACAAACAATGCCTTAAGCCTCCCTTGTGAGAAAACCTCATTATTTGCATGCAAAGAACTTTTTTTAAAGGAAAACATTAATGAATAACTATGCTTGGGAACCTGCACATAGTAATTCAAATTTATCTGAAAAATTATTATTAACGAAAGGCAAGTTTTTTATGCAACAACTAACAGGGCAGGTTTGATAATTGCACAGACTGGTGAAGTACATGGAAGAAACAGCTGTAGACTGTGGCAGTCAGGACCATCAACCCAGACAACACACTTAAAACATCAAGTGTCCAAGTATGTGACCTGGGCAGATGACCAAACAACAGAGTGGCATGGATATGACACATGACAATTAGAAAATGTTACTAATGATGGCCCTCAGAACTTTGGCTTTATTCTTTACTTTGATGGCTTTGTCGACTGCACCCATTGTGTCGGCTTGATCAAACAGGGCTTCAGAGAATGCTGCGGCCATGGAAAGATTTGCTTTGTGCCACGCTGTGCTTGCGCTGAGGAAGGAGCTCAAGTGAGGCTAAGGGTTCCGGGGGTCCACCCGATCAGCCTGAGAAGCACCTACCCCGCAGTCTGAGCAGTTGCTTCAACCTTGTCTGTGATTACTCTAACACCTAGAAAGCACCAGGACCTCTGCTGGATCCTGAGGATGCAAAGATGACCAGGACATGGCCTGGAAGAGCTCAAAGGATGGGGTGCTGGAGGACATGCAAACAAATAATTAAGCACCAAGCAGAGTACTGTATTACAGGTGGATACATAGTGCTTTAGACACTGAGGCTAAGGAGAAGAAAATTCTACCTGACAGAAGAGAGTGGAGAGCATAAGGGGCGTGAGTTTTGGATTTGTGCCAATCTTGGCCCCAATTCCACTTTCATCACTTTAACTGTCTCTTAAGGGCAGGTTACTGACCTTTCTCTAAAATCCAGTTTCTTCAACTGTAGATAGGGGGCGCCATCACTGAATTCACCAGTGTTGTCATTACCTCATGTGTGTGCATTTGTGTAGATTATAAGAAAACCCCACTTGAAGTGGACATGGCCCAGAGCTCCAGGGCTTGGTTCCGTGAATGGGTTGTGAAATAAAGGTCAGTCCACAATTTTTCCCCAAACCATCTGCCACATCTCTATATTATGGTTCTCGACCTTCAGGGTGAACTTTTTTAAAGAACTTGGACCATCAACATCCTCAGTAACAGACACTCATTGCTTCCCTACTTGGCTGTCACTTAAATGCCAGCTCTTCTCTCTTGTTCTCTATGCAAATTAGTCAAAAGTTTATAGGAGTATGGGCATTTCAGCTGAATATTGAAGGGTACTTCTCAAGCAAGTAAGAACCATGTACAGGTTTTACCTGCACTTAAGCTGGGAATTCGGGCAACCCTGAAGAGGAAGAATTTGGGTAGAAGGGGCCATGGTGCAACAGGAGGCAGGATGGCTAGAGTTCAGAGCCTCGTGAAACCCGTGAGGGAGGGATAATGTCTGAACTAGGGTGGAGAGTGTACAGGGCAGGGATCACATGACTCCTAGGGGCAGAATACAGATGCCTTGAGATTTAGAAGAAATCATGGAAGAGGGAGAGGAAGGCACCATGGATAAGTATAGGAAAATGGGAGAACTCAGAGTTAAAACTGTAGAATGAGTAAATTTCAAGAACAACAAATGAGTTCTCCATACACACTGACTGTAGTTTGAGAAATGTGTGAGAAACAGTGAATGTGGGTCTAGTTCGTGAACAGAATTCTGATGGATTCTATGCTCTAGTCAGTTACACCCTGCCGTTCTCGGTAATTTGATGGCAATTCCCACTCTCGCACTTCCTTCTTTCTAGTGTGGCTTGCTTCTTCTTTATTCACCCACAACAGAGAATTCTACCCGAATGGGAGCATAAATTAATTGCAGCAGACACACCTGCATCACTAAAGATACCGGCAGTTCCTCAGACTGCGGTAACACTTCATCTCAAGAGCGCTTGTTACCCTTATTTAATTAAACCATTGTACTTCTCCCCATTTAACGTAGATTCTTTACCGCATTAACGCATCCTAATTGCCCACATTTATTGGCACAAACTTTTACATAAAAGGCATTTATAGGTACTTTCAGATCTTGTCCTTTTGTCAGTGGCTCTGAATTTTATCATCTTTCCTATTTACACAGAACTGACTCCAAATCTAAAGTTTGATTACACACAAAAAGGCAGATAAACACAGGTCAGACTAATGACAAAGCATTTGATTAGAAACTATTAAATGCACAAGATATAAATTAGAAGAAATCTGTGAAGATCCTATTTAGAAAGTAAGCTAAAACCCAACACCTATCATGCAAAATTTCAAACATAAAAGTAAAAAGAACACTACAAAGAACTTCCAAATACCCTCAGCTTAAACAATCAGCACCCATGCCAACCTTATTTTATGGATATTCCTACTTTGAAAGTGAGTTATTTTTAGATGTTCTTTCAGATGAAGAACAACCACAGAAGACAACTAAAATCGCAGTCCATAAAAGCCACTCTCTCCAGGGAGCTCTCTCTTTAACTTTGTTAGAAGCTCAAATGGTGCACACGTCTATTGAATGGAAGTTCATTCATTATTGCAAGCTTCTCTTTCTTTTGGAAACAGCCATTGAAAAATGGAGGCCAGAAAGATTTTTTAAAAGATTATCTTTCAGGATTTGGTGTCTAGTATATCGGCAATGACAAAAATATTAAAAATAAGGTGCTGTCAATCCAACTTAATAGTTGAGCGTTTCTTTTTTTTTTTTTAAAGAGAATTCCATGATTCCAATGATCTGAGTGATTCCAATGGTTCTAAATATCCTCCCGTCCCTGAGATTTGAAGCTTACTGTGTGGCCCTATTCTTAGGCATTCTGTAACACTCCAGATATCTGAATCACCATCTGTTCTGTGGACGGATGACTCATTAGTGGACACTGTTTCAGTACTCTCTTGCTGAATAAAAAGTCCTGGTAATTTAATTAGAAAGAGTCAACCATAATTACTGGGTGAGAGTGAATTATTAGTGGTCAACTGTCTAGTCCTTTGTAGAGGCTTATTACCCCTCTACAGTTTGGGATTACTGGCAACACCTCAATTAATTCACATATACATGAAAATCAGTTTGCGAAGACAGCTATAAGGCAAAGACACATTCATCTAGAAGATTCGAGCTTCAGTTCATAAGAATGTGATTTCTTTGATTTTTGTTCCTTTGCAACTTATTGAAAGATTTTCTTACACTTATTTAAACTACAGTATTTTAAAGAATCCTTACACATTTCTATCCTACAAATACATCTAACAAGAATACTTCATTCTTATGGAAACTTAATAGAGTTAAAAATTAACTGGAAATCCTGCCTCCAATCCACGGTGTAGACTAAAAGCTCTACTGACTACCCGAAGAGCTTGCTCAGCACTGAGCTTCCCTTTTGAACAAAAGCTTAGATGATACAGTTTCTTATCAATGCATGTAACCTGTAGTAGACTTGATTAGGTTTGTTAATACACAGTGCTAGTCAGACCATCATCCTCTGATATCTGTCAAACACATGACTGATAATAATACAAACAATATTTGCAAGGCCATACGTTAGAAAAGAAAGAGTAGAATAGCTTTGGCACAAAATGTAAAATGCAAGCCAAGAGGTGCTTTGGACAATTGAAAGGAGAAATTCTTATGAGTCTACCCATCTACAGTAACACCCTGGCTGTTCGGACTTCAGATAAACGCCATCTACGGAGAGAGAGACACATAACACATACATATTGCTTATTTGCTGAGAGTTTATGCATCATATCTCCAGGGCTACATACATTTCTTTTATGTTGAAAGATTCACTAGAGTAATTGCCATCTATGTACTTTTGTGAGGTAAAGTTAAGTAGATACGGGCATCTGGGGGCTTTGTGAAGAATTATGTGATACTTCAATCCCTTCTCCAGGAAAAACAGAGATGGGAGAATTTATATGAAATATGAAAGATGTCATTAGGACAACTAGGGTCATAAAAGATACTGGGCACACATGTCAATTTCCTGGTTTTGAAAATGTATCATAGTTTGAAAGATGTTACTATTGAGGAATGAGGGTGAAGTGTACAATGGACTTTGTATTATGTTTCCAACTTCTTATGAGTGTCTGATTACTTCAAAATAAAAGCTTCATAGAAGACAGTGGGCAAATCATTTAATTAAGTTTAAACAACAATGTGGTTTAGAAAATCATCATGGCTATTGCGGGCAGGGTGGCAAGGGAGGGGTTCACAGAAAGATGTGAGTTACTGAATGTAACAATAACCTCAAGGTCAGAGTCGCAGTTTTGTGCTTTTGCTGTGCTACTTAGTAGGATGTGTGTGTGACATAGTCAAGAAAGTTTCTTAAATTGTAAGTTTGAGTTCCTTTATTTATGAAATGGGGATATAATGCCTCTCAAAGCTTATGACAATAAAGCATTAAAAGATGAAAAGATGGTTGTCTTCCTTACAATGTAAACTATCAAAGCACCCTAAGGTGATATTTACAAGACTGACAAAATTAGAAGAAAACCGTTGACAAGTAAAAGCCAATAAATGGCTCATCATTGCACAAACATACCATACGTCATCTTCCCCCACTTTTATAAGAATGAATAGCTAAGACCTGATGCAGTTGCTCAGGTGAGAGCTCCATTCCCCAGAGTTTTATTTCAAAGGAATTTGCTCTTTCTCCTTTCACATACACGGACACTGGTGATTGCTGATGCTGATGAACTTGTTCTCTGATTATCTGCTACAGGAGCAAAACAGGTGGCTATGCACAGCATCGAAAGAACAGCTTACTTACCAACTTCATCCTGAATTTCCTCGGCCACTGCAGGGACATTGTAGAGCAGGGAGAGAGACTGGTTCATGCGCTCGTAAATCACACGGAGGTGTGTCATCACCTGCATCAAAGGGCACAGCTCCAGGTAAACCATCTCTGGAGTAAGGACATTCTTTTTCCTTACCAAGCATCACAGACAGATACAAACTTCAAAATGAAACTGGGAAAACACTGCTGAAACTTTTAACCTGGAAGGGCATCCTTATTTTCCTTCTCCCACTGTTTGTTCCCTCACTTTAGAGCCGCTTTAAACTCCCCCTTATACTGTATGCTTGCAACCATAAAATGCAGAGCCAGTTAGAAAGATCATTGCATGCAACTCTAGTTCTTAATATTGAGGTGCCCAGATAACCTCTGATGTCCTAATTACATTGATTTGCAAATTTGTAAACAGATAAGAATATGTTTTAATTTGACTGGATATTTCATGAAACGAAGTATAGATGTATTTTAAATTCTTCAGTTGAAAGAAATGTACAGTTTCAGATTTCCAGCGGTAGATGCCAGTTGTCAACCTTTGGGAATGGAGAACCATAAAACATATTTATGACAGGCTCACATTACTCCCAAGCATTGCAAGTTTCTGATTGCCTACCATGATTTAGTTGAACCAATTTTAGAGGTTTGGCTTTATATACCTTTTGTTTTCTTCATTTTAGTCATCAGAGATTTAAATGGCTCCTTTGAGAATCAGTAGCAGTAGACACTGAAGATTTTTTATGTTCCTTATTAATAATTCAGAAACTGCCAAACCCCACATTGCTCTAAGTCAAGCCTTTAGAATCCCCAGGTATTAAAGAGTAGCTGCCCAACACCCACAGCTACTCTGGGAATAAGGAAAGATCTGACTCAGAGACCAAGAACACTGGATCGCCAAAGCTGCAGGCGATACCACATCTTGTGCTTACCTGAGACCGGATCTGAGCAGCTTTCTTTGGATCCACCATGCGCACGTGTTCGAAATGCTTCAGGGTGTGCTGTCTGTCTTTCTGTTCAGCACGGACATACTTCTTTAGCATGTTGAACACATGACGAGGCTGTTGGGGAAAAATGAAAAAAAAAAAAAAAAAGTCTACTTTGTGCAAAAATACTGCTTCTTCCTGTAGCTCTGGGTCAGAGGTCCCAGTCTTTCATCCCCCGGTGTGAAAGCGTTGTGAATCCTCTCTTTGCAATTCCCCATTCTAAACATTAATCCCATTCCTTTGCTAATGGGCAACTGCTTAGTCCATTGGTCACTTTTCCCATCTAAAAGGTCATTTAATATTTGATGTATAAGATGATTGCCCTCCTGAATCAACACTTTCTTCTTAAATAGCAGCATTCTGCTGCAGAAGGGGAGTTGACTGTGGATCTGCTAGATTTAAGTTCGGTCCTTCCCTCTTCTCACCCAAATATACAGAGGCCCATGGGGCCACAGTACTAACGCACAGTCTTAATGGTTATCTCAGCAGTAATGCTACAGAAATGAACCCACCATAAGCAGCATGTAACAGTATAATAATCAAAATGAGGAAAATAATAGGCAACTCAACCACTACTAATTTGTGGGCCAAGAAATAATTGATAAGCTCTAAGAGACATTAAATTTTCCAGTGTGAAACTGTAGTTATTTTACTTTGAAATTTAATTAAATTTTTCCTATGCTATTTGATTCAAATGCTTTCAGCAACAATTCAATTTCTTCTCAAGTGCTTCTATATTTTTCTAATTGTTTCCATTTTAATTCCAACCTTACTTGAAAATATTTTCTCATAAAACAAAGGACAAGACCTCTTTTGTCTTCAGTGATTCCACTGACTATGCGATTTTATAATGATTTCCAAAGATACATATTTCTTCTTCATTAAAACAACAACAACAAAAAAACCCAATGGAAGTTCATATCAAGAATAGAATTTGGACAGGTGAGTAAACTCAGTAATTATTAAGTAATGAGTCCTGGGCACCTTGAAAATCTGTTGGAAGGCACAGAATTTATTCCCAGACATGGGGATGGGGTCGGAGGTGGGGGTTGCAACAGCTTATGGGATGTGACTGCCCCTCTCTTTTTTGCTGGTGTAACTAGGGGCCACCTCTCTGACATCCCAGGTATAAGCTGTCTTCCTCTGTGCTCCCGTGAGAGGCCATGCGGATCCCCAGTGTTGCACTTAACAAAACCTACTAAACTGCTTATGTTTCTCACTACCCGCTTCAATTGTGAGATCGTTAAGAACCAGGTTTGGTCTTTCTTTATCAGAAATCACACGATACACAGTGCCTGGCTCGGAGAGGATGCTCTGTGCTTAGTAGCTAGCTTAATGTCCTCCACAGGCCACACTGCTATGCTTCAGAAAACAAATAAATAAATACAATAAGAAGAAAATAAACCTGTGCTCATCTGCCTTACTTATTTCTTTTATTCTTCTCCGTAATCTTAACAGAGGCAGACATCAAAGCTTGCCACACGGCTTTCGGCCACATGCACTGTGATACATGGTTGAAAGGACAAAAAGTCAGAGAATGGTCTTTTCATTTTAAAAGAAGAAAAGTAGTAAGAAGTAGCAATTGACAAACTACGTATATACGTACTTAAAAGATGATAAATTTGCATGCACTAATTTGAAAAAGGTACTTTGTAAAAGCTCAGTAGTTAAGGGCTGACTACTGCTGAGTGTGAGGGATATTTTATATGCACGATTGTGCAATCAGGATATCACACACCCTCGATGCTTGCTTGTTATTGAAACCGAGGCCTAAAAACTCCCTCTAGTACTATTGCAATTATACTTTCAAAGCTGGAGACAAAACGGGTTGCAACTAATTGTGTTTATTCATGATGTCCCTGACCCTCATTTACGCAGCTGTCTCCACGCTCTCTCCGTTGCTCTATTTCATTCATTTGCCTTGAAAAGGCTTTATTGTTCGAAGAATTTTTTAAAAAGAAATATAAAAAATACTTCAATTACACATAAAGATTACTTTACATCATAGCTTTCCTTTCTTTTTCTATTTTTTGGGGGGGGGAGGAAGAATGGGGAGCAGATAGTCGTCTATAAATGCTTCCAACGAGGCGTTCTGCCCTGCAGGGACTGCCGCTCCAATGGCCTGGGGGCATTACTGCATTAAGGAAATCTCAAACTGGAGATGGGGAGGCAATTTCTCCTACCACCATCACAAACAACACCCACGCCCGTAAGCTGATTATTAACATAGACATCAACTTTAAAATGAATGAGTCTCAAAATTAGGTAGGTAAGCTTCACTTTGCTAATCTATGCAATTAAGACAGCAGTATCTTTCATAGTGTGTGAATATTAAAATGGTCTGTGTTAGTTATCAAACAATGCTTAGTCCACAGCAGGTACTGAATACACACTCATTTCTTCTACTCCCTACTTGCCTCCACACACCTCCCCTCGCTTTTCTCTCTGCTAAACAATTAACAGTTAAAACTTACTGACTGCTAATAGGAATGAGGCCATGTGTGAAGCGCTTTAGGCACAGTAACTCATCAAATCTTCCTATCAACCCCAGGGCAGGTCTAGAGGCTCACGCTGCTTCACAGAGGGAGCCGACAAGGCACTGAGGGCTGGATTCTGGTTACACACTCAGTTGCAGAGCTAGCACTGGTGAAACAAGAGCAGGCAGCCCAACTTGCAGGCTCCAGAGCCCAGTCTCCTCGTCACTCGTGATCCTGCCTTTCAAGGAAACTCTCCAAGGGGCCAAGCTAAAGACAGTTCCACAACGTAACTTACAGCGCTGAAAACAGAAATACATAACTGAGTGGCTAGAAACAGAGTATGTTCTAAGAGTTCTTGCCTGGATTTCCAGTTCTCGGAAGCTCAGATAATATTCTGAGACATGCTAGTATCTTCTCTCCATTGTTCAGAAAACCCTTAGCTTGTTCAGTCTCTCAATTACTGCCCTTGGTTTCTGACACTTCCACTATGCTTTGGCTAATTGTGGGGAGATTGTAGGGAGGAGAAATAGCAAGATAGGAAGGTCCTCTGTCAATCCGTTTAGGATTACTGGAAAATGATTAAAGGCATTAGCTCAAAGTTAGGCTTAAGTGACATTCAGATTACAGTTCTAAATCCATCTTTATCTTTTACGAAGATGGATAATTAAATGGTGAGTATGCTCCCTTGTTTAAAATCGCTTATCTCATTTAATACTGACATTTCTTACATGCTTCAGAAATGTATCCCAAACGTCCCCGCTCAACATCCCTCCTGCAGGACAATGAACGCTAGCACGCTGGGCTCCCCAGGCCTCGCTCAGCTGGGCTTCTGCTCTCCTACCAGGGAACAAAGCTCCTGCAGAAACAATGGGCCCTAAGAGGAAGCAGTGACCTCATCCTTGTTTATGTGAGCTCAGATGCACACTGTGCGAGCCCCTATGTAAACACAAACCTTTTTTTCCTGCTGCCTGCGCCTCAGGACATGCGGTGATTCAGAAAGACATCACCACATCCCCCAATAAGTGAATTACAGGGTTCTGCTCGGTTCATTTAATCAGGCAAACACATTTCTAAGAATTATGCTTAGAGACGAAAAATACAAAAATCAGATTAGCTCTTATCTTGGAGTAGGCAGAAATCATACCGAATAAAATGGTGGTTATGCCTCCACCTCAGAAAAAAATAAATATTTTTAGTTAGGAAAAATAGGTGATATTTTCCTACACTTTTTAATTTTCATTTTCTCTGGATAAAACATACACACACACACACACACACACACACAGTCCTACCTTTGGGATCTGATTCACCCACATTTCATTTAAAATAAAAAAAAAAAAGGAACAACTGTCCTTATTAGTTTTAGCCATAATACAGATTCCAAGGTTTAAAGCTACTTATCTCTAGAACTGAATCATGCATCACAGAATAGCAGAGAATCTCACTTGTTTAGGGAGTTTTATTTCATTCATTTTCCCAGGACAAAGAAAGTTCTTAAAATTTTAATTAAAAACACAAAAACACTCACATAGAAATGATAGGGAAAATATACCTGGTATCCATATAGATATAGATTTCTTAAAGTAACTTACTATTACTATTTTCACAATACTTACATTTGAGAGGATTGTTAATATTAGAAAAACAAGCATTAAGAATTTAGTAACTCATCATAAAGCTGTTGATAGTAACTGAATTTAAAAACATGTTTTTAACCTCTATATGTATAATTTCAATCATTCTCAAATCATAAAATCTTCTTAGACTAGTAATAACATTTTTTCTGCTAAATTTCCCTTATTTCACAACTTAAATATTTTATGTATTAACATTAAAATCTGGTTTTATTGGCATTGACTGTCTAATCATTATAAAACTTACTCCAGAAAAAATATAAACAAAGAAGAAAAAAAACCCACCAGAAATAAAAGGGAAAGAACTGCCCAAGGGATTAATTATACCCAATCCTATTTATTGTCACTAGTGTTTCTGAAAGAGTGTTTATACATAATTACAAAGTATGTATTTGCATCTGATTTGATGCTTTTCAGACTGCACCAAATTCATGATCACGCTGTGTTTGAAAAATTCATTTTAAAGAAATTTCTTAAAGAATTAAGAAAAGGCACTAGTGAAGTGGATTAGACTTAACCTGCAAACAGACTTAATCTGAGGATTCACATTTTGGCATATGAACCACGTTTCTGTTTTAGAATTAGAGTATAGAACCTACCTCTGGCTGCTGGCACAGTTCCCGGCCCAATATTCCCCCACATATTTAACAGACCCTACAGTGCGTTCACGCTGGTGTCAACAGGAAGATTCATTTCGTTACCTTCAGAAGACCCTTCCTGTGGCGTGGGTTTTGACATAAGGTTCGAGCATGCAATTTTGAAGGAAATTTTATGGCCTTTATCGATGATAGATCTTTTAAAAATTGGTTTCCCCACTTCTCAGACGTATTGCCTTTTCTACTCTGCTCTTTCAGGCAGTTTCGTTAAGTTTGCTGTCCCTGGACTTAGGATCAATCACACACATCTCACTGACTCAATGCACGACACATCTGCATGCACAGCTTTTCATTCCAGGGCTCACGTGGGAGGTGCTTTGAAACAGGACTGCTGGGCTCGATTGTCCTCCCTAGGTAGTTTCATGCTTGATCTAGAAATCTGGCATCTTATCAGAAGACACTTGTGCCTTAAACCGTTTCCTAACGGGAAGAAATGATCTGTTAAGAGCCTTTAAAAGTGCGGGGTGAAATCCTGCCAAGGAGGAGGAAGAAAATGAGTCGCTTGATGGGGAGCACCCTCACCTTCCCGGGTCACGAGGGAGTTATTCAGAAAGCCCTCTCCTGAAGCATTAAATTGCACCCCAGTGGTTTCCACCCCTGTGACTGGGGAAGTTAATCACCTACCACGAAAAAGCAATTCTCTCCTGTTTTCAAAAATAGGTTCAGGGCCATTATTTTCACAGTTCTACACCTCAGATTTCAAGAAATCTTGAGCATATGAATAAAATGTACAAAATCCATGTGTGCTGATTGAAAAAACACACCAAGGAGAGTTAGGCCTCTTTCTGCTTGAGGTGGTCTCCATTGAGTTTAATTTGCCGCGTTGGCCCTCAGCATTTCACATGTAGCCTCATTACTGCGAGAAAAGATTCTGAAAACAAAGCAAAGTCACAGCCCCCTCACACTCAGAACACCCCCCACCCAAACAAAACAAAACAAGGACCAAGCATTCAGGGACGCTTCCACTGGAACCTCAGCATCAAACCGATGTTTACGTTTCTTAAAACAAACAAACAAAAAAAAACCACAAAAAAACTTTTAAATTTATTTTTAGAGAGATGAGAAGGCAAGGAAATAATGATGTGCAAGAAAAACAAAACTCAGTTGCCTCTTTCATGCCCCCAACTGGGGACCTGGGCCCCAACCCAGGCATGTGCCCTGACAGGGAATTGAACAGGCAGCCTTTTAATTCACATGACAAGGTCCAACTCACCAAGCCACAGTGGCCAGGGCATCCCTGTTTACCTTTAACCCTAGGAGCTGAGCTAAACTTTTATTAAAGTCCACCGCAAAATTCACCTACGGTATATTCCTTTTCTCAGAAGAGCAATGAAATGATTTTTTAAATCTTTATTTTTATTATTTTTATTGTTGTTCCATTATAGTTGTCCCAATTTTTCCCCATTGCTATCCCCTGCCCACATTCCCCCAACCCTTCTCCCCCACCCCCCTCAATCCCTAACTCCGTTGTCCATGTCCATGGATCGTTTATACTGTACTTGTTCTTTAATTGGGCTCTTTCCCTTCCTTTCTCCCTTATCCCCTGCCCGCTCCTTTCTGGTCCCTGCCAGTCTGTTCCTCATTTCCGTGCCTCTGGTTCTATTTTGCTCATTTGTTTGTTTTGTTGACCAAGTTAGTTTTATAGATGAGATCATATGGTATTTGACTTTTGCCCCTTGGCTTATTTCACTTAGCATAATGCTCTCCAGTTCCATCCATGCTGTCATGAAAGGTAGCGCCTCCTTCTTTTTTTCTGTTGCGTAGTATTCCACTGTGTAAATGTACCAGTTTTTTATCCACTCAGTGATGGGCATTTAGGCTGCTTCCAGCACTTGGCTACTGTAAACAACACTTCCATGAACATGGGGGTGCATAGGTTCTTTTGGATTGGTGTTTCAGGGTTCTTAGGGTATAGTCCCAGCAGTGGAATGATTTTTGTAGTTATTAAAATTAGTGTTTGAAGACGAAACAATTCTAGGTCAAGTTGAATACCGAAGTCTTGAGAAAGCAACTCAGGAAACGGCAGTACATTCTTGCCCCCAGCCCCCTCTGCCCACCAGTGTTTCTCAGGGGTTGAGAATATGGAGGCATTAGCCCCATCTGTTCCTAGCATGCCCAGGTCACTACTCGGTTCTGGCTTTGTAACAGATGTAACGGAACACAGCAGCACCCAGGCAAATGGGAAGTCATCTCCCATTCATCCCTTCCCGCCTCCCTATGGAAACAGACAGATGACTTCCTAATAGGGACATCACACCAAAGCCTCCACAGATTCTATCCTAACAATACATTCTACTCTTTCTCTGCCTAGGGTGGAGGATATGCTTCTACCGTGCAATTTCACTGCAACCTTCAATGAATCCTTTTGCTTTTCTAAATATGTCTAACAGAAGCTAGAAAAATGTTAATTGTACAAGAGTAGGAGTTAACCCCAATTTGCAGATAAAGAGAGACTTCTTTTAATTAAGTCACTTTTTCCAGGTTACAGGTTATATACACAACAAAACTGGGAATTAAAGACAGGTATTTATAGTCTACTAAACAATGTAGAAAAGAAGTGTGGTTCTTATCTTATCACTTACCATTAGTGACATTCAGTCAAAGCTGGTAGATTGTATATATTTTTTTTTTTTTCAGAACATTTTGCTAGTTCTCAGAAATAATTTATTTTGGTTACTGTGACATATAGGAAATACATACTTGGTGTCTGCTCCCAGCCCCTGATGTGCAGTTCCAAGAGCTCTTGTCATTTCCTGAGTTTCTGTGGGTGAATAGGTTGGGGTGTGGTGTGGATGATGTGCCCAGAGAGGGCACGCAAGCTCCATGCCCCTTGCCTGTGCATCTATTCTGTCTGGTTGTTCCTGAGTTCCATCCTTCTTAATAAATCACTAAAGGTTACGGGAAGCATTTATCTGAGTTCTGTGAGTTGTTCTAAATTACCAAACCCAAGGAGGAGGTTGGAAACTCTGATTTATAGTTTTTAGGTCCCTTACTATTGCAAGAAAAAAATTCTGAAAACAAAGCAAAATAACAGCCCCCTCACACATAACACCTGCCCCCCCCCAAACAAAACAGGCAGCAAGCATTCAGCTTCCACAGGAACCTTTGCATCACACCTGTGTTTATCTTTTTAAAAAAGGCTTTACTTATTTATTGTTAGAGAGAGGGGGAGCAAGGGATGACCTGGGACTTGCAATTGGCTTCTGAAATGGGGGCAGTCTTGTGGGACTGAGCCCTAAACCTGTGGGGTCTGTCCTTATTCTGGGCAGCGTCAGAATTATTTAATGTGAGAGAAAACCCCCCACATATTTGGTGTCAGAGTACTGAGCACAGAGGCAATAGTTTTTCCTTTAGCTACAGAGACCACAGCAGCTATAAATTACCGAAGGCACCACAGATTTAGGGCCTGGCCCAAACCCTGTGATTTATGTTTCTGGAGCAACCTTAGCACACATTGGATCTGGAGCTAAGATGAGCTGACTCGACAGCAAGAAGCGCCAGAAACTGTTCAGTCTTACGTCTTAAATTCTTGTTTGGTCAAGCAGCGAAACATGCTAAAGCTCTGAACGATGGACAGGATTATTAACATGACCCAGACGGCAAAGCCCACAGAGTCGCAGGAGAGATGTAAACGACAGATGTTTCAAAATCCCACAGACCTTTGGGAAGGTACACCGAACGGGCCTGACCGCCTGACAAATGGCAACTGTGACACAGTCTTGATTTCTTCAGAAAGGGTCACAATCATATGCTGTGGTTGTACGTATTCGTAACTTGGATTTTGGCATTTCTGCTTTCTACACCCTCTACATGGTAACCATTTTCAAAGACACTTAGATCTCTACTTCTTTTAATTTCACCCTCTCCTCTTACTCTACCTAACCACGGGGCCCTGATGTACTGAAAATATCAGTATCAAAAAACTCAAGGTAAAGCTTACAAAAACCCAAGTATTACCTGGGATCTTTCAACTGACCCATGGATGAGCTTCATAGAATGAGTGAACCCTTGGAAACCCATGTGTAACTGTGTGTGCAGTGCATATGTTTCAAGGGAGAAGATCCGTGGTTGCTCTCTGTTCTTTAGGGCGGAGCCCTGTAACCCCCAACAGCTCAGTAAACACGGGGCCATTAAATAACGTGTTGTGCATTTGTAGAAAAATGAAAATATTTATGTTTTCATGTTCAAAAGTGAAATGAAAATAGATATGAACATATACACGGAGCCTTTGCTGGAACGAAATCGGACATCGTGGCGCCATCCGTTTTCACAGCACCTCGGGAAGAGCCATTTCAGCGCTGAAGCCCGTGCCCTGGCAGGGTTCTCTGCTCCGGAGGGAATCTGGGTGATGCGCATGGTCTCGGAGGCACAGGGCAGCTCCCAAGCTAATGCCTTTCTTACATACTTCTTAATTTTCTATTTAACTTAATTCAATTTTAAAACAGAGAGCACTAGTGTCTGGCTACAAACTTAACCGCTCATCTTTATCAAGATCTGCCTGTGTATTAAGTAAGCTTGGTAAAGACCAAGCAGGGTAAGGAGGTAATACTGAGGGGCCACTGCCGAAACAGCGCACCAACCACTCAGCAGAATTTACAGGATTTTGTTCAATAAATGCTAATTCTCCTCTTTTTTCCTTTTCACCTACTGTTTGTTACTGGCCTGTCTTTAAATGTTCTCAAGTTACTGAGTCCCCCTGTGCTCACCAATTTTTCAAGTCTCAACCTAAAATAAATGAATGCTGAATAAATAATTAATATAAGGCATAGTATAATTATTTACATTTCTCAGATGATTTTCAACCTCACAGCCTTGTAAGTATATTCTGATCAGCTTTACAAAATTTTGATTATTAAAAATTTGAGAGTAGAATGTCTTTAATGATCTTAGGACTGATTTGCCTCAGTGCCCTCACATGTTGGACCCTTGGCAAATGATTTTTAACTTATTTGCCAGCCATTATATTGAGGCGCAGATGTACCAGATTTACCTGGGAAATCTATGCTATCTATGTATATTCTATAAATGCTTCATATATCTTTTTCGACCAAAAGTGATGAGCAGAAAATGAAGGACTGTAGAAGAGCAATACCATATAAAATCTGAAATAGCCAAGTTGAGCACCTCAATTTCACTTTTGTTTTATACAACTTAGAGTTACACCAACATTCACGTTGGCTAAAGAATGAATGCTGGAACCTCCCTAGGCATCCACTAGTGTGCCTGCCACAATATACCCACGAATACCTGTCCTTTCTTTTCTCCAGCGATTGTGTCTTATCCAGTATCTGTTGCCCTGTTGTCAGAATTCACCAAATAGTGTTGAATCAAACCTCAATATAGGGACAAAATCATACTCCTTAAGGATAAGTCTCACGAATCATTCCCTTCATGTTCGACCAAAGGTTTCTATGAAGAAGTTTTCAGGAATCTCAGGAAAATTTAACATGCAGCTGAACTAATCAGAAATGAGAACGAAAAACAGTACAGGTGCTAAAGATACAGCCAGTTTTTTTTCTCTCTTAAATGTTGAGTTTGAATGTGAAGCAGCACCTAGAGGCAGAAAATTAATTTTATTTGGATAAGACGCTGCCACCGTGAGAACCTGGGAAAACACCGAACAGCACTAGAATGGCACAGATACAGAGACGGACAGAGAAGAACACACAAAAATGCTCCCCCGTCTCCCTGACACAAAGAAAATGCTGGAAATTTGTTAAAGTCAGAAAAATAATTAGGATGTTGTTTAACAGAAGATTTAGACTAAGTGTCTGTCAAAACTCCAAAAATCTAAGGTATGGTTACTCATTTTTTATCTTGAAAACACTTCAATTCTTACTGATGAGGCACTCCGAAGGTCTTCCAGGCCTGAGGCTACCATGGGAAGTTTATTTTAAATAGAAATTCCTGTGCAGCCTTTGGTTTAACTGCACAGGACCCTATTTAAGTCTAACTGCTCTGCAGGTCACACAGAATATTGAACAAGCAGGCAGGCCTCACGGCCTTCTCTCCTTCTACGAAGCGGACCCCTGACAGTTACAGGAAGGCAGGCTCAAGCAGTACTTTGCTGGTGTTCAGTTCATATTTCATGAGGCCGTAACAGCTGAATATGAGCTCTGATGAAGAAGCCAGAAGCACAAGACTGGTTGATAAATGATGATAATAATAGGTTCAAGTGGTACTTAAGTTTGGCAGCTTGAAGGCCTCCAAAGTTGAACCATGTGGGATGCACCTTTGAAGAGGAATTTAACTTTGGTGGGAGGTGGGGGCAGGGGCGGGGAATCTAACTCCTTGATTTTCCCAGGAAACTTTTAGAAAAGTGAATAAATTGAGTGGACTTGTCCTTAGCAGACTCATTAACCCTTAACAGATGAAGAGTTTATTCCGGGTGTATTTTTATCCGAGAAAATAAAACTTTTTAACCATTGGAATATTTGAAAAAATATATATGTATTTCTAAATATGATTCAAACAATGTACTTTTACATTGGCCACTGAGTGCATCAGCTGTAGGCTTGTAATTAATAAAAAAGGAACTGTGGGGACTCACACACGGAATTCACGGCAGAGCAAGGAACTTTAGCCGAACAAAACACTGTCACGTAGTACTGCCATGCTTGGGTTAACTGTATATGAAAGCATGGATTAAGCCTGAGCTTCCAAGACACTGTGGGAAAAAAATCCACGTTTTCAGATTTTCACATTTGCAAAGTTCGGGACTATATGGTAGAATGCAGTTAGGGTTAAAGGGATAATTATTCTGAAGGTAATATCAGCTTAGAATCTATTAAAAACATTTAGTCTAATTCACTTCTGTATATTCAACCTTTACTGAGTATTTTATATTTTCTAGGCACTGTTCAGTAGGAGGGAGACCTGGGAAATATCTATTTATGGCTCCAATACAAGATGTGACCTTCCATAGACAATAACCGGTGGGTTTTTGATTTTTGTCTTTCAGCAGCAATATATAAAAGTCTTCTAAGAGGGATTTGGAAGTTTCCCACATTTTCTACAGTACAGAGCTAAGCGCCTTATCAAGCTGTACGTTCACATTTAAAGAAAGCACTCAGACAAAGATGGTGACCCCACAGAGACGTCAGGTGATGCCACGACCCCAGGCCTGTGACTCCCCACCTCCAGCTGTCAGTCATGGGGAGGGCGTTGCGCATGTCTAGGTGCGAATTCAACAGGAACCCCTGGATCAATCAACAACAATTGGATTTTTTTCACAGTAAAACAGCTCTTCCTAATCCAGTTTTTAATTTTAATTCCAAATAAACATGCTATCTAATTCTACATGAAGTGACCACCAGGCCCAGAACGAGCATGATTATGACGAATCTGAACATACACTGAAGCTTCAGCCCAGGTTTTTGTTACTGTCTTTCCAGTGCTGGCCGAGGGGCTGACCTGAAAGATGGGAAGTATGCACTGGCGAAAGATGCCATGTAGTCCTCATCTTAGTTTTGCTCCATCAATGACCACAGAGCAATGATCGTACTTCAGAGATGGGGCTTTAGCTGCACCGCTTTACTAAATGTCAGCTATTACGAATCTGGTCTCAACACCCACAACCCTGCCCTGCAGGCAAAGGATCCTGATGGCCCCGCCTGCCTACCCGGAGTCCTCTAGAAAAAGAGAGTAAGCACAGGACTTTTTCTCCAAAGAGACAAACGGAATTTTACTGAGCAGCGTTGAAACAGATATCTTTTTTCTGAATAGAAAATAAAAATGCTAATGTGAGTCTTCTTTTTCAAAAGCTTTCTGTTCGGAGAGGAAGCATGGTCTAGTAGAAAGGCACACAGTGGTCAACTGTGACCCGCAGCTCCACCCTATCCACTGCCAGTGGTGTCACCCTGGACCAGCCACTCGATCTCAGTGACGTCGTCAGCAGAACAGGGCCAATACTATCCCGCTATCTGGAAGGGTACCAGGAGCTGGCCTATGGCTCCTCAAAGCTTTCTGTACTGTAACTTTACAACAGAAGGAAAAGTCAAAATGATGAAAAGAATCAGGGCAAACGGGTGGCTTTTTGGTTTAGTTACATAATGTATACACAGACTGCCACTTCTCGCCAAGCTTAAGAAAGAACAAACAGATTTATCTGCCACCTGTAATGACCAAAAAAGAGAAAAAAAAAATAAAGGATTATGTTTCAACAATATATTAGACATCAGATGAAGGACAGTGAACACTGGGAAATGGGAAACAAATGAGGTGAGCTCTACAAATGCCTAAGCAGACTGCCACGAGTTTCTGGGCTGTGGCTCCAGGCTTGGGAACCCTGGCTGAACCTGGTGGACTCAGGGAGCAAGGGACTGGAGAGACGAAGGTGGCCAGTAGGCTCAGCAGAGCGCACTGGAGAGGAGGGGTCACTCAGAGAGAACCCAGAGACTTGCATGAGAATGTAGCTGACTAACAATCAGTACATGGATGTACAAAACTAATCAAGGCCACAGAACAAAAATCATCCAAAAGAATTAGAAGTAACAGTGTCCGATGTTCACACAGGGCTAGGAATAGCACCTATCTCTACCATCTATGTAGGAAAACTCAACATCGTGGTAGATTACTCAGAAGGAACTTGCCTCAGTATCGGGGAATAACAAGCCGTAAGCTGTTAACTGCTCTGATCCCACCTAACAAATCTTAAAAGCAAAATTGTTTCCAAGTAATTTAACTACATTGCAGAACAAAGCTCAAGAATAGTTTAGTTACAGGTATACGAAGATTCCCAGCACTCGAAAAGGTACCATTCACAATGTCTGACAGCCAATAAAAAATGACTAGGCATAAAATGATGCAGAAAAATATCACACATAAAAAAGAAAAATTAATCAGAATTAACCCAAAGCTCACACAGATGTTAGGAGTAGCAACCAAGGACATGAAAAGAATTACTATAATGCATTTTATAAGTTCAAAAAAGGTAAGCAGAGATATAAAAGGTATGAAAAAAACAACAAAACCCAGATTAAACTTCCAGATATGAAAACTACAATGTATAAGACAAAAAATAGTCAGATTGAAATACAACATAGCAAATCATAATTGAACTATTCAAAGTTACTATAAACAAAAATCTTAAAAGTAAAAAGATAAAGACATATTATTGACAGGGACAAAGAAAAAAATGATATCAGTACTCTTTTTACTTGCATAAACAATGCAAGTAAGTAAACAATGGAACATCACTATTGAAGTAGTTTAAAAACCTCCATCCGAGAATTCTACACCCAACAAAAATATCTTTCAAAAATAAAGGTGAAATAAATATATTCTTAGACAACCCAAGCAAAAGAATTCTTCACCAATCTACATGTATTAAAAGAAGTTTTAAAGGATGTCATGCAGGTGGAGAAAAATGATTGTAGATGGACTGTGCACCAAATGAAGAGCACCAGGAATGGTAACTATATAGGTAAATAAGTATTTTTCTAATTACTTAAAGTTTTTTTAAAATGGTATTTTTCCATTATCATTTATTGCCCTTATACCCTCTTCCTTGAAAAGATAATTGACTATTTCAAGAAAAATAAAAATGACATAGTATGAAGAAACTGACAACCACAGGCCAAAGACAGGAAATGGGAAAAAACGACCTCAATAATGATGCTCTATTGTTTACTTACCTGCATTGTTTCCAAAAAGTACTGATATCATTCTTTTCTTTGTCTCTGTCAAAAATTTGTCTTTATCTTTCTACTTTTAAGTTTTTTGTTTATAGTAATTTTGAATTTTTTCTAAGTTTTTTTATACTATATGTGAAGTGGACCCCAAAGTAAACACTAACATAACAAAATAGAGTTATAGCTAAAAAGGACATAAACTAGAATTATAAAAATATATTCAATGAGTGCAAAAGGTGGCAAAAAAGAAAAAAAGAAATAAACATAGATGGCATAAATGGAAAACAAATAGCAAGATGATAGATTTAGGTGTAACTGTACCTACAACTTCATTAAACAGTCTTCTCAGTTAACGGCAAGACCCAATTATATGCTGCCTCTAAGAAATCCACTTCAAATGTAAAGACAAAGAGGTAAAACAAAAGTACAAGGATGGGAAGAGGATGCACTATGACGACATTAATCAAAACAGACCTAGAATAGCTTCATTAATATCAGACAGCAATTTCAGAGCAAAAGAGAGTACTAGGGACAAAGAAAGGTGTTTGATGATGACTAAGGGGGCGTGAAAGAGCACGTCACAACCCTGAACGTTTCTGTCCCTGAAAATAGAGCCTCAAAATACACAAAGCAAAACCTGATAGAGCCTCCTGAGAAACAGAACAACCCACAATTCCAGAGTCGGAGATTTCAGTGCCCTTCGCTTCATCACGGCCAGTGCAAGCAGGCCTGGTGTACACACACTCATCCTCGGGATGTTTCTACGCCCAGATTAACTTCCCCACAAAGCCTCACTGAGGGAATCTGCGCTTGCCTTGCACGGGAAGCCTCTGTGGGCATTTATCACAGAAAATCACACGCAGGGCTCCTTGCCGCTGATGTCTTGACAGACTAGAGCTGCTCCAGAGACTGTGGCTGCTGCTCTGAGCAGGAAATTCTGGTTCTAGTCTCTCTTATTCCACTAAAAATCCTTATAACTCAGCCTAATCTCAATTTTTCTTGACTTCACACGTGGTCAAGAAAAGTTGAGATTCACTGTCTGATGTGAATTGAGGTATTCTAGCTAGTTTTGGCTAATGGTAGAGTGTATCCTTGTTTCCATCCTTGGGTTTTTTTTACCTCTTTGTCTTTACATTTGAAGTGGGTTTCTTAGAGGCAGCATGTAATTGGGTCTTCCCTTCTAATTGAGGAGACCGTTTAATGAAGTTGTAGGTACAGTTATGCTTAAATCACGTGTGATGAGGGGGCTGGGGTAGGTTCCATCCAAAGTGGTTCCCTGATTTGAACTCTACCACGAGAGGCCACCTTCCCTGGCAAGTCAGCCTCACAGTCTGAGTCCCTGGGAAGCCTGCCTACATCTTCTGTGGAAAAATGTGTCTGCGTTGCTGAGACGCCCTGTGGAGGCAGCTGCCCTGCAACCCTTTAACTTTCCAGAAGGAGTGAATGGACTCAGGTCAAAGCTCTGAACAACGGTGCTCACAGCTTTTCCCCTGACTGCCTCCTCATGGTCTTCGGTGCCCAGAGCCCGCAGGCCCACTGTCCTGGCTGTGCCCTGAAGTGAGCCGTGAGGCCAGACCTACCCGCGGGGGAACGGCCTGCAGAGCGGTGATGTAGTTCTCCAGGGCCAGGCGCCGGCGGTCGTTGAGCATGGCCTCCACACGGGCCATGTGAGTCTCCACCAGCTGCTGCCTCTCGTTGGCTGCTTCCTGCTCCAGAGACTCCACTTTCTCCTGGAAATGCTGCCATTGCAAACACATGCACACGTCATCTGGGAACCGAACAAGCTGGACGGGGCAGTGTGCTCGAGTCGTTGAAAAGGGACATCAAATTTCATTTCATTCAAAGATTTCATAGTCATTCCAACCTTCTGACTAATTTGGCATGTTTTATGGGTTACCTCCTTTTCCTAGACTTTATCTCCACACTTAATTTCTCAGTGTCAATCATTATTTTACATGGTCTTTGACTAACCATAATTTAGGATAAATTTTTATTTATTTATTTATTTTTAGAAAGAGGGGAAGGGAAGGAGAAAGAGAGGGAGAGAAACATCAATGTGTGGTTGCCTCTTGAGCATCCCCTACTGGGGAACTGGCCTGCAACCCAGGTATGTGCCCTGACTGGGAATCGAACCAGTGACCCTTTGGTTCACAGAGCAGCACACAATCCAGTAAGTCATACCAGGCAGGGCAATTTATGTCTTTTTGAAACTCCAAATGACACTACATATTAAAAAAGTATTCCTCTTTTATCCAAAGTATTTTAATTTGAGAAAATGACCATAATATCATATTTACTTAAGATAATTTTGAGAGGAGCTGTTGTTAAAAATTGTAATTATTACATAGTTTTTGCTAGGGGATGAAGCAACAGAAGATTATGGCCACCAAAAAGACAGACTATTGATTAAAAAGTAGACTGCAAGTTATAGTACGTGTTTTATGGGAAAGAATGATAACCTGAGCTAACTGGGAATCAATATAAGGTAGGGTTTAAGCAACTCAGTTACTAGACAATGATGAGCAATAATCCACGTTGACGAGATTACGAACAACCACACAGGAGTGTGTAGGGCACTTGATGAACGGGGCAGGGGGTGCTGGCATGTAGCTCTTGGTGAGAACGGGCTCAGCTTTTACCTGGATAACTGCTTTCTTGTCAGCTTTAGGCAAGTTCTTTGCTTGACGTTCTGCCTCTTCCCACTCTCTCATGACCTACAAAATAAGAAAACATTTAAATTTAAAATTATAGTTCTTTTTTCAAACATAGATTTAATGAGCTAGATTGTTTTTCTTCTATACTTGACATTTTAAACAATTATCACATTCCAGTCTTGTTCCAATAATATTTGATCTCCCACTAAGATGTAAATCTATCCCCGTAGTGCATTGAACATAAATATTCAAATTTATTTCAGCAATATGGCCCTTTGAAACAAAGGTGGTCTTTTTTTCTTTTCCTGAGAAATGGCTGAAGGTCATTTTACTTGATGAGCACAAACATCGACGGCACCTATTTCCTGAACAAGGTTTCCCAACATTAAATTGAACACACTGGTTTCAGTCTTTTGGGAAAGCAAGTTATAAAATTTCAAAGAGTACAGGGGGATCACACACAACAAACACTGTACACATGTGTAGACATGCCGTGAACAGAGTCCCAAAAGCAGCACATACTGGAGGAAAGAAAAGAATACTTCTGCTGCCAGGAACCCCGAGACCGACCCAACTGAAGGAGTGATGGGTAATTAGAGCCCTTTGCTTACCAACCCACCCCATGAACAGCAAAAATGCCCCAAGTCCCTCTGAAGTTCCCAGAGAGTACATATCATATGTTCTGAATGCAGTAAAATGTATTCTTGGCAAGTAATGCTAATTTAATGGCCAGGCTAATCCATTTTGTAGAAAAATAAAGTTTCCTCCTCTCAGCCTTGCTGTTCACCTAGCATTTCCCTGAGATAAGTTCTCTCATCGATCTGAATGCAGAGAAGTCTGCAGTTGCTGGGGAAAAAAAAAGTCTTGAAATTCTTGCCCACCTACAGTGGCCTTTCGCTTTTCAAGTGTACTACTTGGTGTCAACTAGTGTTTTTTTTGTTGTTGTTGTTGTGTTTTCTTTTTTCTTCAGTGCAACCCACACCTGAGCTGGCTAAAATGAAGGCCAGAAAGATCAGTAAGCAAAATGCCAGTCTGGTGACAGATGTTGACTTGCATACTTTGTGGATTTCCAAACCATGAGACAACTTGATTTCTGTTCTGTAAGAGCTTGTTATTTATAGGTGTTTATCCCTAAGGAATTGATTTCTCTGACGTCCTTCCAAGATCACACAAAAAAAGGAGGAGGCTTGGAGTTAATAACCACTGACAGGAAAGTTCTATGAGATAACACCACATCAAATCACCATGTGGGTTTTCAATTAGATACTTCATTGTATACTAACATTGATTGGTTGGATAAGATACAGGACAAGCATCCTATGCTGTTTTCATGAAATTATGCACAGAATATAATGAAATATATTCTCAACTACACTTGACAAGCATATTAAAAATGTTCATAGCCAAATTGGGAAAAATGCCCCACTGCTATGAAAAGAACAGAACACAAAAGAAAAGAAACATATTGTCCCGGATGTTCCGGTGTCTCTGAGAGTTAATGAAGAGCACTAGTGAGGAGGGGTCAACTGAAGACCACCTTTGCTTTTATGGATGAGAGATAAGCGTTGCATTAAAAATATTTCAATTTCCTGCTTCGAGAATGTTCACGGTGGTGCTATCCTAGCATGTATTCTTTAGACAGGAGTCTCAAAATCAGTTTGAGAGGGATATCAAATGTTTGACTAGAATGTAAAAAACTGGTTTTCCATATTATATTTAAATTCTTACAATCTCACTGTGTATATTCAGAATCTGAACTTACAGCTTTAAGAAGAGAAATAATGGAACACTTAAGATTTATTCAGCCAGTAGACTAAAAATAAACATTTCTAGAGAAATAAAATAAAATGGTGATTTTCAGAGAAATTTAATAATATCCTATACCCTCACAAATAAAATAATCCACCTATAATGTCCCGCTAGGTCTCCTACTGAGAGATACACACACGGCCCTCCGAACAGTGTCTTCCAGCGAGGTAGTGGGTAACAGGTAATATTACTGCTGACCTAATAAATACCAGGTCCAGTGTTGAGTGCTTTACAAAACCTATCTTGTTTCATTGATTCCTCACAACAGCCTATGAGATTAGGCATGGTCACCCCTGTTTTTGAACCACGGTTAAGTACCCGCTCAAGGTCATGCAGGAAAAAGATGGAAGAGGAAAGAGATACACCAAGATCTTTGGGGCTCTAAAGACCATGCTTTTGCCCCCGCTGTGGCCCAGTTGGCTCTTATAACGTGGCAAATCCAGCAGATGAACTAATTTTATTTACATCTGGTGATCACAGGAGGGGCCATTCTGAGATGTCGATGCTTATCTCAAACACAATACATTTAGAGTGAGGTCAACTTTGTTTTAAGGAACTTCATTTTAAGGGTACAATAAAACTGGTAAGTTCATAACTAATAAAAGTACTTCTAAACTGTTTGGCATCTTCTATTTGCTAGAAACTGTTTGTAACATATAGCAACAGAAATTTACAAGTTTAGCATTACCATGAACCACCACCACAACAACAAAAATACCAAAACCAAAATAAACAAAATCCTCTGTATTTATAACAAAACAAAAACTACAAGTAATTAAAAGGACCACTTTTTCAAGTTAAAAATTCTCAGGTGGTTGCTGCCTATATTCTTATAAAGAAATTTTCCACCGCATACACAAAACTACCAGCATCTTCAGGATTTACGGATCTTCAATGACTTGGTAGTTTCATGCAGAGACGATGAACACCTAACATGGAGAGATTTAAGAGGCAGGCAAATTCAAAGTCAAACTGTCCCCAGAATTCTAAGTACCATAGATTATGGAGATAATCTCACTTCCTTACGACCTCTGGTATCTAGCAGACTGCATTCTCTGCTCCAGGATAACATCCCTTAAATTATCTCATATAATTAATGACTAAAAGATGAAGAAAATCTATTAAAATGTAGATGCACTAAGTCACGGGTTAAATAGATGTCCTAAAATAAAATTAAATTACTACTCTAGGAGAGATTAATAATATCTAAAACTAGCAGAGTATTTGAACTCAGTTATCTTAATAAGATCAAAACAACAAAGGCACTGGGAAAAACAATGTAGGATTTACAGTTTTTAAAAATAATGACTGAGTTCAAGTAAGAAATGCAAGGTTAGTAAAATGACTTTTAAAAACTAATAGGGACTAAAAGTTTATATATAGTAGCAGTTGGGGGTGGGAGAAAAATCAGGAAGTCTGATGCTGGGGTACCAGGTATTGGGCTGTGAGGGTAGGCACTGGGAATGCCTAGTTGAGTATTCATTCTTGTTATTTTTTTTTCTTGCCCCAGATACGGACTTTGAGGGTGGTGGAAGCACCTGAAACCTTCAAAGACAGGAAGTGAGATAGAGTTTAAGTTTGAAGGACATCATCTCAGTGGTAATGAACACAACTCACAGTCATCCTTGATTTTTAAACAAAGACTACATATCAACTTGTGTCTTTCCTAAAGAAAAATCCTATTCTTCAGATGAAACCTCAGTATTCCACTATAGCTAGCTTTGAAGTTCAACTTGCACCTGAGTTTCCATTAAGGACGACAACCAGAACTGCATATTGTATTCCAGAGCCCAGGTATTATGATTGTATTTTTCTTCCCCTTAATGTTTATTCTTAAGTAGTTCCAAGCATTGTGGTCCCTCTCTTAAAAAAAAAAAAAAAAAAAGAATTGTGTTGTGTTGTGCCTATGGATACATTAGTAGTTGTATGTTTCAAAATACAGGTTCTATTGTTATTCAGGTGGGGTGAGGCCAACGCGTCAGGAGACAGCTATCATTGAAAACATCGTTTCCTGCTTAGTTTCCAACATGCCACATGGGTAAGCACAAGAGTTGGTCAGGAGGCAGAGAAAGAGAAAAAAACATGGATAAAACCTTTATCCTTTACTGTGGTTTGTGAGGCAAGGAAGGAGCAAGGCAGGGTGAAGTGGCTCGGCAAGTTTAGGACTGACTAATGTGGGTGACTTGGGTGGGTTCTGGGGTGTGGCGGCTATCAGTCCTTAGGTGCCTGGTACCTAGCCTTGAGGCAAGCAGGGCAGGTTGACAGTCACCTACAGTGTAAGAGCCCAGAGAAAAAAGGTAGTTGGGGGCACAGATTTTGAGTGGTTGGTTTGTACTGGAAAGGTGTGTTTACAGGCCCGTCATTTTCTGCCTCTCAGAACTGGCTCACCCCTGGAGGGGCAGCCTCTCTAGGGTTAGCAAGGTCTCAGATGCCAAAGCATCGGAATAAAACAGCAATAAAAAGGCATGATTACTATAGTCTACCCATGACCTATCTTGATCTTAAAAAAATATGGAACTAGATGAAATGATTATTATATTTCATTTTAGTTATGTTTCTATAGTCCTATGAATGAGCATTGTAAGAAACGATTGGTTCAAAGATATAATAATCAGGTGCTTAATACAAAAATATTCTTTAATAGTGACTAAAGAACGTTTTAATGGATTTTAATTTTTAACATGATGATTACAGGTACTCTACATATAGAACAAAGAAAGCACTGAGAATGTTGTAAACACTGAATTTCTGCTTCCAAAATCCTATTATACTTACGATACCTGGATCTTTCCTAGGTGGGATGCTCAGGATCATACAACCCCTCCCTGCTAACCAATATGCTAGAGCAAACACTTAACATTAAGACTATGTCTTTAAGTACCTGGATAAAATGAAAGACCTCATCCACCCCTAGATATTTATCTGCCGTTGGGCCCCCATGGAGATTTGAGGCAGAGGCAAGACCAGATTTTCTCTTTATTGCAAGGCTGAAGCATGAACAAGCCACAGTACCTGGGACATTCTCTCTCGGTGCTTGGCCTCCAACCTCTCTTTGGCTTTCTGGAAGTGGGCGTGTTCGTTCTCATCGCCAGGTGTCTCGAGGTACTTGTCAACGGCGTCAGGGGTGCTGGCTGCTGTTGTAGGAACTAAAAGTAGAAGGCAAGGAGGTTTGAGAAGAGAAACGGACTATCCAGTCATTTCAAAGAAAGCCATATTTTTTCGTTTATTCCAGAACAAAGAGTTTAGTACAGAAGCACATACAAGATGTTAATGCTGTTTAAGAGGATACCACAAGACACTGCCCAGCACACTAAGATGAGTGTCACCCCTTTCAAGAATCAGGTGAAGGAAAATCTTGAAAATAGTCCATTTAGTGATTATAATATTATACTTAAAATCCTTTGCAAAACAAGCAGGCATAGAGCAAAAAACAGTTGGTATTTAATACAGACATGTTGTCCTAATTCCTATGCTTTGCTAAATTAATTTTTGTAATCTTGAAAGTAAATGATGTATCATCAATACTATGTCTTAAGATTCCTTCAAAAGCCAAAGAAATCTCAAAATTAGTCTACTGTAGAATAATTGCACCAGGGTAAAGGTAAATCCTACACTCTACATTCTCTGTTTTAGATAGCTTGATTACATGCCACCTTTTGTGAAACAATATTTTAAACACTACCAAACTCAAAAACTTATTAATAAATGAATTTCTGAAATCATAAAAGAAGCTTTTTACTTCCACAAATTTGGCCATAGTCAACTGATTCATATGACTAGTTGTCAAAAAGGAAGTGATTTCTATTCTGAATTCTACTAATACTTCTGAGCAATATTACTGAATTGCAACATATACTGCTTTATTATGTGGAAACGTAAATACCCATAAAATTGAAGTGTGCATTATAAAACAAAAATGTCTTAAAATTCACATGCTGAGTAAATTATAATGCCTATACAAGCAGTTTCCCAAAAGATCAGATCAGAATTCTAATAAGAATTCAGAGCATTTATGAGTTTATTTAACTTAAAGTTTTTTGATATAAAGAAACCATATTAACCCAAAAAATCCATAAAATAAAAACAGATGTTTGCAGTATGTTCTCAGGTCAAATGAATTTGTTTCTTTATTTAAAAGATAATTCAAGTATCCCTAATGTTCTAAGTATTCTTCACTAATCTTCTCTAATTACTGGACCATTATATTTGAAACATAATACCTCCAAAAAGACTTGAATGAGAAGAATTTATGGTTATATGATTATGAAACTAAACTCTAAGATCAATGCCTTTTATACATGCTTCAAAAAACATCTGGAATGTTAAGAATCCATTGGCCTCAAGATTTGCACCAAAACCGGAGGCTTTTTTGTTACATAATTAAATATTATCACTAAAGAGAAACATTCATTCCGGTTTTGTTCCTTCTATTCCAATCACTGCTTAATAATTATTAAGCAAAATAAAAGCAGTTAAGGTATCTACTCAGGTTTTCAAGTGCAAGGAAGGATGCAGGACATATGCCTGATTTTTCCCCCCAATACTTGTGTGTCCACCCCTGACAACCCCACCAGTGGATTTTGAGTCAGTTGGTCTGGGATTGGCAAAGGCATAAACATTGAAAAGCATCTGTCCCCAGCTCCGTTCAGTGGACGAGGGAGAGGATCTTTCAACAGCTAAAGGAAGAAGAAAGGCAAGAGCATGAGCCCTGCAATTGGGCACAGCTTGATTTCAGCCTTAGCCAGGCTGAGGCCCAGGGCTATGGCAAGCACTCTGTGTTCTGGTTTCTTCGCCTACCACACCAGTGACTAGGAAATGACTGGAAACTGAGATCCACACCATGCATCAGTCACCCTGCAGCAAGATGGCTTCCTGTCAGCGTACTTCCTTCCTCCTTTGCTTACCGTATCCTGATTCAATGTGGAGAACTTATGCCACCACAGAAAAAAGAGCTACTTTTCTTTCAAATACACTGAAAATAAATTACACACAGGGCCATGAAGAGCCAACTGCAGAGAAAAATATGGATTTTTTTTCCTAAGAAATTTTCTGTATAAACTCACATAAAAGGCTGAAATTATTAAAAATGAGTTCTTAGTTTTAAGACTAAAAGATAATTTTCAATGTAAAATTTTTTTGTAAAAACACAAAAAACACAAACAAAATAAACAAAGGTAAATATCTTCCTGCAACTCAAGCAAATCACTAAACAAGAATGTTTAACTTAATCATTTTCCTAACTTACAATGGAAATAGCATTTAGCATTTTAAAATTTATTTCCCATGGTTTTAATCATCATCACTGGTACAGCTCAAGTGAGAACAAGTTAAAATTCTTTTTGGCATAGAACAATCTGGCAGAATGACAAAATTAGGCAAATCAAATTTTACATTTTGAATTTTACATTTTGAACAAATGTATGGTGGGGACTATATTCTCTGCTCAGGATACCAAGGGGCCTTAAGTGTGTTCATCTTCTCATGGCATCCTCTTTGGAGGGGTGGAAGTATAAAAGTTACTATATAAGTAGAAAGGCTCTCCAAAGCTTGTGATTTGCAAATATTGTCTATTGTTATGGAAAGGAGGAAAACACTAAAACCTGAGTCTCATTAGCCTAAGCTGAAACAGTTTTACAATACTAAGAAAAAATAATAAAGATATGAGCATGTGAAGTACATTTAACAAGATTAAGAATGTATCAAGTATTAAACCTTTTTTAAGCACGTGGAAATAAATACAAAGACTGTGTTACATATTTATTCCATTCAGTCATGCTATTTTTCTTTTTAGAGTAAAATCCTTGTTAGTGACCTCTGCTCCTCCAGTTGAGAACTTCAAGGGGAGCTGTCTCTCTTTCCATCCTTTACGCAAACATTTTAAGCACTTGTACTAATAATGCGTCTCAATCAGTGTGAGTGAAGTGTTCTTGTGTTCCTATCATCCAGCGAACCAGATCGCTATCCGGTCAAGGAGAGAAGAAGGATGACACATCTTGATATTCTCAAACAAATTTAGCATTTCATTATCACTACCCTGCAGCTGGTGAGGAGGACAGGGAGACCATTTTAAGGAGGAGTTTGTGCAGAAAACTCATCCTCTATTTCTCTAATATTCCTCCATCTGAAGACACTGTCATACCAGGACTGGCTGCCACTGTGTGATGAAGTCCACACTAGGCCAGAGACATCATGACAAGGACAGTGGTGGGGGCAGGAAGGCCCACGCTCTATGCCTTGACCCTTTCCAGGTGCCTCCTTTGGGAAAGGACAGGCTCAAGGAATATCAGAGCATGTTCCAGGGCACAAAGGAACAGGGACCTGGGCCTCACAGTCACTCGGGTCACCTGAACCACTTAGAAAGTAAAAACAAATCAGCTTTAGGAGGGTTCATTTTTGTGTTGTTTTTAAAACTCCCACAAGGCAGTTTATACCGTTCAGACACCTCTGAGGTGCTCTGGATACTGTGGTACGGACCCCGATTTCCCAGTGGGTCAGACCTCCATTCATGGGCCTACCGTGCTAGTCACTCCACCCATGTTCTCCTTTAACACGTGGGGAGAAGAAAAATAACCGTTACATATACTGCGTACAGGGGAAATACTGTTCATCTAACATACTCACATCCCCACATACACACAAATAAATCTGAACTCAGGACTCAGAAAACCACGAAAAGGCTGTGAAGTTAATAGTTAGAGCAGAAAGGGCTAATCCATTGACACGTCTAGGGCATTGGAAAGGGTCTGTTTCGGTTAATGAACAACGTGAATTGGCCAAAAATATACTTCGTTATGGCATCTGTTGGCCTGTTTTCCAGGCTTTCCCTGCTTTGCCATCTGGCAAACCACCTCCAGCCAGTGTTCACCAAAAGCAGGATTATGAAACTAGGGTCAAAGGGAAAGATCCCATAGATCTTGAGACTGAATGATCTGTTAGCCTCCAGTCCCTGTTTGGACATGCTCATTCATTCTTTCTGCAAGCAAGCTTGCTGAGTACAGTCACCTTTCCAAAGAAAACTAGACTTAAAACTCAGGGTTAAGCATTTTTAGTTCTAGATTTTGACTGCTAGCTACCAAATCCTAAGCAGCGCTCCTACCACCATCTCCATGTGTCTTTAACTTTCGGATGACCTTCCCATCAATTTTCTTAGTCTCCTAACAGCCTGGTGGCACACGGTGGGAGGCATACCATTTTATACACAGCATGGGTGTCTGCCTCTATACCATGTGAAAAAATACAACAGAAAACCAGTTCCAACTCACAGCACATTACTGCCTCAAGATGAACATTCTGCTTCCAAAAGCTCGCTACAATTCTGGATGAAAAATGCTTTTGATATAAACTGCATCCCATTTTCTCCTTGCAACTCGGGAGGTCAGAGACATCTGAGAAGCCCAGCCAGTAGCCCACATGTGGACTAGGCTGCCTTCACAGATACTGCTCATTCCTTCATTCCCCCAAGTGAAATTACAGCTTCCACTCTATGTGAGGCGTGGGGGGGAAACCGATGAGCAAACAAAGACCCTTGCCTTTGTGGAACTGTGTTCCAGTGAAAGAAACAACCATCTCAAAACAACAGTAATTCACATGGTTAATATGTGACCCGTATTATGGAGAAAGAGAAATAGAGCGGTGTTGAGAAGAATCGGGAGGGCTGGGGGCAGCAGGAGGAGGAGAAAGAAAGTGGCCAGGCTGGGTCTCACTGTGGTGACATTTACAGAACAGCCCCGCTTTCCAGTTATCTGCTGCAAGAACAGGGCAGGGAGGTGGAGAAACTCGCACAAAGGCCCTAAGAGGTGAGTGTGGCTGGAAAATCCCAGGATAGGCAAGGTCAATGCAGCCTGAGCGGAAGGAGCAAGAGAGACAGACAGCAGTAGGAGAGGTAGGGTCAGCATGGGTTGCTCTAACAAGGAGCAAAACCGTGCTTTAAAGGATCAGCCTGCTAAGGCATAAAGCCGTCAGTAGAAGATCTTTAAAGAGTAAAATGCAAAGGGGAGGGTGGCTTGGAAAAGTAGCAGGGAGGTGGTGAGGGGTTCTCACTATGTGTCCCCCTGACCCCACCACACCCCCGCCAACACAGATGAGATCAGATTCACCCTGTTACCACGAAACGCTGTTACCTAAACCACAGGTAACCAAACACTAAGGGAGATACAGTCTTCTCATGTGTGAGGGCTCATTTCAGTTTTAGAAATGATGCACCGAGGCTTGTCACAACACTTCCGCTCCCCATTGTCATCTCCCTGTAGCACCTGCCACGGCTCGGTTTTTTTGAGGGGTGGAGGGTGAAGAGGAGCAGATTTGCTTTCAGTTTATTAATGAATCCTGGTACTGTTCCCAATGTTTCTGTCACACAATACACTGCCATTAATGGGGACTCGATGCCATCAAAACATTTCTGTTCCTCTTTCCCCTTTATAATGATAAGGGAGGTTACTTCAAAACAAGGTGGAAACTGGTATCTGCAGAATGCGGTAGAAGTCACTCTCCTTGCCTGTTTGCAGGGCCCCTGTATCAGACACAACATCAAATTTGAGTGTCCACACACCAAATACCCATTTCAGGTCCGACTTTACAATCACCACATGGTATTCCATTTCGTATTCACACTAAAGACAGCAAGAACATGGAGTCCCAAACCAGAGACATCATGAAAAATTGCCCCAATTACTTTGATATTTGTTGGTTTCCTCAATTTCTAGGACGACGCATAAATTCATGGTCATAATGAGCTCAGGATGCAAAAAGAGAATAATCCCACCTTCAAACAGTAACAACTGCAACCCCCGCCAACACCAAGCCACAAGGCAAACACTTCCCCTTCACGGAAGCCCATAAATGGCATCTAGTCAATATACTAACATTAGATTCTAACAAGAAAATTTGATTAGTCTCCTTTTGCCAGCAGAAAGGCAATGTATTACCTCTGGAGCAATGACAATAGAAAATGAAAGTAAATTAAGACCTATGTAAGTCCTTGCCTTATCAGTGAAAATGCGATTTTATACCGAGCTAGCAACACTGTCACTTGAAATGGCTGTGATTTATATGAGAGGTGGCAATGGGGATAATTTATATATAGGTGAACTGTAAACCTGTAAAGAACCATTTTAGGTGGAAATTTAATCTCAAAACATGGCAGAGCTTTGCACACTGCCACCTCAACTTTTCTTTTTTAAAAACAAGGGCTCCATTTCTCTAATTCTGAAACAGCAAGAATCCCTAACGCATGTGAAACCCCAAGATCTATCACCACCACCACATCCGAGTTAGGGGAACCATCTGTAATGTGAAAATAGTCTGTGATCCTTACATGGGGTCATACACTCTCTGAAAATAAAAAGAACAAAGGCACGTTCCCCAGCATGCCCTTGTATCATTCTCCTGCAGGCCATGTGATCGTGGCTGGCAGACTCTCGATGCATCATGTGGACGCACGTAATAAAAATGTAATCTACACTGTGTTTACTCTACCCCAGCCAGCCTACATTTCTTTTTTATGTCTTATGGACACGCACCGACATGGGAGTTTTGACAAATATATGAAATGAGCATAGTGGGAATGAATGCTGGTGTGATTTTCATTAATATCTGTATCCTACTTAATGTAATGCACCACAATTGAAAAGCATCTTTTGAAGTCTGAATCCAAAATACGTGTGGTGTGAAGCAACCGGGATAATGACTGGCATCCAGACCTTCTTAATCTTCGGTTATTGTTTTTTTCTCAATTTGCTGGAAGCAATTTCCAACTTTGTTAATGATGGATCATAAAAGGATGACCTGTCACAGCTGCTCAACACTCAAGCGATGAGTTCAAAAAGTCAAAGTCTTCAATGTTGTCCACTTTCATAGAAGCTGTAGCAGTTAAAGCCAAGTGAACTGTTAACCTCTACGGAGGTCTTCAGGATAAAACCAATTTCGTTTTATTCCAGGCTTCCACAGCAAGCTTTCCCTACACTTGTGTATTTTATTTTCCATTGTTATTTAATTCCATCTCATACTTGGGTCTCATCTCATCAAGGAAACTGTCAAGTTACTGAAAGCAGGGTATTTGATTTACTCTGCTGGTGTCCCTTAAAATACCTAGCTCATCACCAGCTCATCCTGGGCTCAAAAGTAACAGTTTTATTAAACCAGAGGTTGGCATGCTGGTCTGCTTTTGTAAACCATGTTTCATTGGACACAGCCTCTTTCACTTGTCAGGTGGCTGTGGCTACTACCAAGCTACAACGACTGAGTTGAATACTTGTAACAGAGACCATGTGGTCTACAAACACCTAAAATATTGACTATCCGGACTTTTAAAGAAAACTTTTGCTGATCCTTTTTCAAACGGCTTACTCTTCTTTGGAAATAGCTAAAGAATATAGCACATGTATGAGCTTTTTTTCTTTTTACTGTTCTGAGTAAATAAGCTTTGGTTTTTTTATTTTCTTTTTAAATGCTGGTTTGCAGAGCAAATCAACGATTTTCCGTGGTAGGGTTTCTCACCGTGGCAGCTCAGACCTTCTCGTCCTGACCACTGCTGGATGCCAAAGACGCAGTGTGTCATACCTGATGATCTAATAGGTTTTGCTGGCACTGATGTGACATATAATTTAATGTACCACCACATCTTCTAATGATTTTAATTGTTTTAAATAATGCTTAGCTGTTTTATAAAAATATCATAGTTCTCTCTGTGTTCAGGAATGTGGTTAATGGAAGCTAAGAGTTGCTGTTTCACAATCCGAAGAACACACACAGTGGGATTAAGAATAATGGTTCAAGTCAGGCCAAAGACTAAGTGGCCTTGACGTGATGACAGGACAACTCTGGGCCAGGGTGGCACATTCCATCCCAAGGCCACACGGTGAGTTATCCACAGTTTGCAGATTGTCTGCTTCTGAGGCAACCACCTTTGAACTTGGGATGGTGGTTTGGCCTGATTTTATACATTCTCTGGAAGACGACTAGTGTATTCTATGTGGGCCATTTGGATGTGCGGAGACATCAATTTTTATTGCTTCCCCAATCCTGCAGGAGGCAGATCTACACTTTTATGAAGAACCCACGGTCGTAAACCCAATCCCAGGCTACATCCTAGAAGCCAAGTAACCTGTGTAAGCAAGGCTATGCGGTAGCTCTACACATGCCGTTCTCTAGCAGAGGCTGGGATTCTGTGAAACCAGGACGACACACAGAGAGGAGGATGGGGTGGTGCGTGGCGAACATGCACTTCTACCCCAGGGGCTTGCTGATTTATTCTCCGCTTCCTAACAGTTCTTATATTAGAGTAGGAAAAGGATGAGACCTCTAACAAAAAGTCAGAAGAGCAACTTCTACCTTAACTTGCAAATATCGAGGGTTACGACAATGGCCTCACAAATTCAATTTCCTAAACATTGGTGGAGAATTGGACACTTCTGACATTCTAACACTTCAACATGCCTTCAACTGTATTGTATGGAAAGAGTACATGTTTTCATCAGCCTGGTTATATTGCTGAATCAGACATGAGCACACTATTAGTCGAGATCAGAGGTTCTCAAAAAAGGGGGTGATTCTGTCTACCCCCCAACAAGAGCACGTTTGGCAAAGTCTAGCGGAATTTTCAGTTATCACAGCTGGGGCGGTGTTACTGGCACGCAGTGGGGAGAGGGTGGGGATGCTGCTCCACATCCTCCACGCACCCGCAACAGTGAATTATCCAACCCAAAATGTCAATAATGTAGAAGCTAAGACCTTTCTGCAGGTGCTGTCTACACCACAACTCACCCCAAGGAAAGGAGCAGGATGGGCCACTGGTCATTCTCTTTGGTCAGACCCCTCGGTGGAGTCGGCTGACTGAAAATGGGCATGATATCCTTGGCGAGATTAAATGCCATCAAAGTCCGTTTGTTTGCCATCTGAGATGCAGTCCGATGGGGAGAATTCCTCACCCGCACACAAAGATCTTACTCTCATCGGAAACAAACTAATCAATTAAACATGTGGGTAGTAATGTCCCTGTCCGCAAAGACCGCATGGGCAGGCTGAATGTGAAACTTCAGCACCGTTTCGAACCCAAATGGGCAGACGCAGACGTGACGTCAGAAACAATTCCGGTCCCACACGATTCTTTACCCCAAATGGGAAAGGGATTTTCAAAAGGATTCAAATCCCTATGTTAATTTGTAAAATGAAGGCTCGTAGCATCACATCTCTATCCTTTCTATCAATAGCTTAGTCATTGCCTCGATACAAACCCCCAAATTAAGTGTCCCTTAAAATTGCAATGTTCAAAATTTTTTTTATGAGAAAGACTAAAAATCTAGAAATATCTAATTATAATAATGAGTCTTGACAGGAAAATTATTGTACTTAAAATGCAGACCATCACATATTTTCTCTAATATGTGCAATTTTATATCCGTTTAACTGAAAAGCATTTTCTCTCTCAGTTCACATTTTTTTATGTAATCGGAAGTAACTCAGACTGAGAAACCTGTAAAACCGACCACCTTTGTGAAAAGAGATCTCCCCCTGCTAGGTTGGCTGGGGAGCCCCGGGTTGGTGAAGGAGCCGAGTGCAAGCCCAAGTTGCTGAATCAAAGGGGCCTGTTCCCCTTTTCTAGTCCTGGCTCACCTTCTCCAACTCCAGTCTGCTGTCTGCATTTGACCTCCAGATGACCATGATTTTTCAATTCAAATGTGCAGCTTTGCTATAAATAAGGCAGTATAGCTGCCCAGGCTATAAATAACTAAAAATTACACGCTTTCTCCTGTCTGTACTAACACTGCAAAACCCTGCCCTTGCTGTGACTGAAGAGTCTCTGTAGGTAGACAGGAAAACGTAACTGCCAAAATCACACCTCGCCCTCCGAGAAAAGTGTCAGGATCCCAAACACACTACAAACAGAGGGAGAAAATTACTGGAAAAGAGGATATTACAAAAAATTTTCAATGTCTTTTTGGAGGAGCTGAGGATGCAAGTACTTGAAGAAAATAAAGTTACCAAATGACAATGTTTGTTTCCATTAATTAATGACAATGGGAATACACAATTATTTTATATAATTATTATACATTAAAATAATATAAAATAGAACTTAAAGTAAAAATATGTTGTTTTTTAAAAGGATGAGAAAGACATTTAATTCATTGAGGTGTGCTATATTCATGGCATTTACAAAAAGTGTTTTTAATATATTTCATCCTATTTCTACTACCTTCTATATCCTTGAAATGTGCTTCTGAACCTCAAATATAATTTTTCTAATCTAGAAAACAATGTCAGAACAAACTACTTGCCCATTTGGAATATGGAGCACAGCCGGAAGAGCATTTAGGTTTCAAACCTGGCCCTGCCATTTTCGATGGCTGGGGAAGAAAAGTCACTAAGCTCTTAAGGCCTCATTTTCTCATGTGCACAAAGGGAATGAAGTAAATGCCCACCGAGTATTCCTGAGAAAAATAAATGATCCATGAAAATGCCTAGTGAAACCCAACAGGCTACACAGATCGATGTGTTATCAATCTTACAGTGTAATTTCTGTAGTTCTCCCTAATCCTGCTATGTCTACTCACTCCCAATACTTGCCATGTTCTTAGAAAGAATGTTGTCTCACAATCAGAGGAAATACGTTTGTTGTGACAGTAAAAAAACCCCACATCCTTCAAAAGTTATACATAATTTGAATGCATTTGAATCTTCTGGAGGCCATTAAAAAACCTTTCTACGATAACATCTTTTGTAAATTACATAACTCTCCAAGTATAATTGATCTTTTTTTCCTAAAAAAAGATAATTGGTCTCATCAATTTTGAGACTAGATTTTTTTTTGGAATAACATAGGAAAATGCTAATTTTCTGGTGATTACCGGAGGGAAAAAGGGTTGGGGTGGTAGAAGAAGGTGAAGGGGGCCTATACGCTGATGGATGGGGCCTGACTTGGTAAACACACAACACCATATACAGACTACGTGTCATAGAACTGTGCACCTGAAATCTACATAATTTTATTAACCAATGTTACCACAATAAAAGACAAACAAAAAATGCTAATTTTCATGATATCTAGGCTACGGCTGAAGGTCGGTGCCTTCTTCCTGCAGTCACCTTCCCTAAGCCAACGCTGGATGAATCCATTTCTGGATGTAATCCAAATTTCAAAATGAATAGTTGTGAGTCTGGCATCACATTTTTAAACCAAGGGGACCAATAGGCCAACTGAAATCATCACGAAATGAAGATGTTGTACAGCAGGCTGAGATAATACTTCTTTAGAGGAAGCTCGTTCCCTCCACCTTAAGGATCATGTCCCACTGGTGTGCACTCGGGGACAGCAGGCAGAGATGGTTCTTCCTTCGGAAGTGGCCTTTCACTTCCTGAAGTGTAACAGCTGTCTTACAACACACAACTGATGTGCCTTAGTACCCTCAGTCAGTACAGTGCATGCACACGAAATATTTTTTCCCTGGGAAACAAGTCACTTACAAACATAGCTTCTCGTTAAACTGTGGTGTCTGTGAGTTGTAAGAAATGAAACAGCGATGCCAAATAAAACACAATAGCAATGACGTATGTACCGTTGTTTATAGAACCATGCTAACTAAAAAGGAAAGTGACTGGAAATAGAAGCAGCTTAATCAAGGCCCTTAGCTGGACATCTGAAGTTGTCTGGCAAAATCAGAACTGATTAAAAGCAAGGAAATGGAAACAGACATCTTATTAAAGACAGGCAGGTGTTCAAGAAACACAGAATCGTGCACAGAAGGTGAGGATGCTGGACTTAAAATCCAGCCATGCAATGTACTTCTCCCCTCCCCGCTTCCCCCAAGGGATTTACAACATACGTTTAACAGCATCTTGGGAAAGAGGCTCCGGGGTAGTCTTGAGTAAACTTTGGGACACTATGGAGAAAATAAAAGAACATAACTAAAAACAAAAATAGAAACATGGGAATGATGGCTGAAACGCACTCACACAATTCCACTAACCAAAGGGGAAAAAAACAAAACAAAATCATGGAATTCCAAACAAAAGCTAATAAGCAAATGTCCTGAGTTTTGGCCCCAGCATGCAACCAAAGTCAACATATAAACATAAGATACATTTCCACAATAATAACATCTTAGAATGCTGGATATTAGAATGCTAGAACTTGGGTGTCCTATCAGAGACATCCAAGTAGCCCGTGGAAGGATTTCTTGCTCCCATTCTCCCTCCTTAGCACCCAGCATCACCAATTCCCTCCCATCCATTCTCCAAGGAAACTCTACTGTTTCATCTGCTCACAGGGGAGCCGGCTGCTGGCTCTGGGCTCTTTGTTGAGCTTTTACTCTTCACTTATCTGTCCACCTTCCTAAGTGACCTGCAGCCTCTCGTGTTTGCTATCTCGACAAATTATTCTGTAACCCACTTCCCCTGAAACGAAGTACTGCCTGGCTTATCCATTACATCTTCGTTGAGAGCAGGTACCTTTTACAAATCTCAGCAAAAAAGTGTGCCATCCGGGGCACCTCCAGAGACAGCAGCTGACCTGTGAGCCCGCTGTACGCTCCTGGCGTGGCTCAAACCAAGCTGACCAAATGGAGTGGGTGTGTGTAGGGGCTGCTACAGGTTTATTTGAAAAAAATTTTTGGGGGGTGTTTCCAACTCTTGAGGCAAATTCATCACTACTAATAACTAAAAAAAAAAAAAAAAAACCCTTTTATATGTTACACACACCCCGTATTTACACTCCAAGAAAAAAATTCACCTCAGGGAAAATGCCAGAAAATCTCCCTCAGCAGCTACACCAGTCAGAATCCCTTTAACAAAGGCCCTTTGTTCAAGAGGGTCCAGACAAGAGAACCCCTATTGTGCTCCATGCTACCTGACCTAATTAACTTCTTTGTTTGAAACTGAAGAAAGGAGTTTTTTGAGCTAGGAGGTGCAATCATCCAATCGGAGCCAGGAAAAGATGCCCGAGGGTTACCCGTTCCTACACCTGTTCTCCCGCAGGGCAGAAGGGGAGTCACCCCCACACCGAAAGCCACAGGAACTTCCCATCTGATTCCACTGGGATGCTGGGCTTCACAACAGAGGTCTTAATGGTGCAGGTCCTGTTTTTGTGTAGCCTAATCCCATGATCATACCGGAACACTGTTCATATAATCCCTAAAAGTCCCGGGCAGGAAATGAGGACTCAGCCTTCCAAAGACCAAGGAGAAAAGGCAGGAGTCTCTCCAACAAAACAATGAACAATTATTGAATTTAATCTTTCATTTATCAAGGTGAGTAAGCATTTCTTGGGTAGTTAAAACCTCTGACTCATGACTCAAAGTAAATAAAATGAAACTGGGAATTTAACCTGGAAGGCTATTAGGAACAAAAGTCCGTATGTCTGATGCATTCCTTTCTGAGAACTCCCTCTGTGGAAGAAGTTTCAACTCGCATTTAAGTCATCATGACTTCATTTATTTATCCCCCAGAGTCATGGAAAGTTTCAACTTTTTTTTTTCCCCCAATTCCCTAAACCTTATTTCATTGAAGGTTTCTAATGCTGAGGCAAGAGTTTTCCTCTACTTCCAAGAGAAGACACGAGCACTTTGCACACGTCCATGTGCGAGCTCTGGGGCCTCAGGGACACCTCCCCCCACCCCGGCATTTGCAGTGCATGTGCTCAGTGCAGTCCCAGTCCCTTGCCACCACAATTAAAGCCCCATGTTATGAAGCACATCCGAAGTACCCACCACAGCAAATACGCCTTACCAATGCAACCGAAGCAACGTCAGCCTGGCTTCCAGTGGTAAACCTTATTTGCACAGGTAGTGCACATGCACAGACCCAAACACACATGTACATGGACAAACACATATGTATACATTTGCAGTACAGCTGAGAAGACAAAACAGCAACTCCAGCTTGGCTTAAAGAGAAACACTCAAGAGTCCCAGAAACTGCAAGACATATGCACCACACCAGTCAAAGAACACACCCATGGCCATGCTTTAGTAGGGAGAGACGGAGACGTGAGCTCAGGGGTGAACACACTGGAGGAGATGCTGGCGGTTAGAGCGGCTGACAGAAATGGGGTTAGTGGTAGCACAGACCCATCCCCAAGAACCAGGAAAACCAATCTGTTACAGGGAGCAGAGTCAGTGGCGAGAAAGACGAAAGGTGGCCAGGCTTGAGGGAGGTCCACTTACTGACGCTGCCACACACGGCCATGCAGTATTCCTCTGTGTCAAAGTTGTTTCTGTTGCCGCCACATCCGCCGTAAAAGAACGGGGCGCACTTCCCTTCGGTCACATCAAAGTACCAGCGGGAGATCATTGCTCGGCATGGCCCCGTCTCGGCTTGTTCAGAGCACACCTCTAATCAGAGGAGATGTGGGGAACCACATTTAGCATGAAAACGTACTGGCTCACGGTTCATGTACACGTTTACTTTTGTAACGCATTAGTTCTCCCAGTGGTGACTCGCGCTGGGTTTACAAGGCAGCATCTGCCAAACATTCACTGCAGAATTTAATGACCTAGCAGGACTTTAGAATTACCTCTGAAACAAAGCAATGCATTCATACCTGGTTTAATGAGTTTAGCTCTCAGTAGCAATAAGAGGATTCCAGCTAGAGGTGAACAAATATTTTAGCTGCTTTTAGATTAATATTAAATGTCTTAAGGTACCTGCATATCAAAACATTTCTTCACTATGGAAAAATAAACTTTTAAAGAAATAACTTCAAATTACTTAAAGGTAATTTGTGTGTAGTTAGTAGACACCCAAAAATTTAAACTCTTGCAAATATCTGGTTTTCTTTAATAAGTGAATGCCTTGACTTGAAGTATAAAATAATTACACGTATTTTGAAGGTGATCCAGAAGTCCAATGACATTACGATATATTGCTGTTTTCCTATACCAAGTGTGAAACATAATTGCACATTCATTTTATATTATATTCCTTTTACTTTTCTTCTGTCTCTTGTTAAATGGCTATGAAACCCTTTGTTAGAGCTAATTCGTAGAGCTCCAATCAACAACGAAAAGCATCCAGAACTCTAAGTCCATTTATATGCCAACTATGTAAATACAAAGAACTACATGATGGGCCCACATGTCTTGCTGGAATCTCCAGAGTCTTAATTCATCAATCAATTAAAAAAAAAAAGCTAAGAGTGATAGTCTCCATTTGTGGAATGCTTCATTGGCACTTGTGACATTACTGTGGCTGCTCAACTCTTGACCTGAAATGGCCTAAACGGTTTCCTGACTTTGGTGTGTGCAGGCATTGCGGGCAATAGTGATCAATCCCAGGGTGTGAGGTCGGAGCTGGTGTAAGTGTATGACAATCTAATGTCAAATACATAATGTATCGAGGAGTAGACATATGTGAGCCTGGAAGAACAGGGGTAAAAACGTGTCCCTGTCACTCTGGAACCTCTCAAGGGGGTCACACTGTCCAGCTGGTTCTGATCCGCTGACATGGAGCAGTGGATCCAGCTGCCCCACACCAGAGTGAGACCAGATAGGCAGGAATGGGTATCTCCTTTCCCCCCTCCAATTACCAGCATCGCTGATCCACCATTAACCTGGTGGTTTCCCATCACTCTCCTTCTGACTGTGACAAGAACATAAACTTCCCAGAGCAGTTTAGCTGATTTCAGGGTGGACTCTGAGTGAAATGAATCACTTCCCATCTCTCACGGGTGTTTCTGTGTCTACTCTACTGTAGGGCACACAAGCATCTGATGTCTTGGACCTCTTCTCTAACTCTTCAATGTTTCGGGAAAATTATCCACGTAGTTGAAAAAAAAAAAAAAAAAAAAAAAAGAAGAAGCAGCTTTGCTTAGTCTGGGAGAGCTGGAGGGGTGAACATGGGGCCAGCACTGGTGCAGTGTTATGCTGGTACTTTTACACAAGGTCTTGATAAGTGAGAAGGCCAATGTCTCTCCCAAGAGAGGAGAAGCAGCGTGCACTTGGGCTGAAGAAGTGTGAGCAGTTGCTGCCAGCTTCCTAGTTGTGATCCTGCACTGCAGATAGGAAATTCTGGGAAGAGACTAGCCAGGATGTCTTTGTACTAATTCTTTCACTGCAGATAAATCTACAAGCATCTCCCCCCAAATGGAAAAAAAAAAAAAACCCTCACATTAAAAAACATATGAGAGGAATTCTAGTAGTTCAATTTGCATTAGAATTCTAATCTTGTCTCTTGTCTGAATCTTCTGTCATTTCAGCATAAAGGGCTATCAATCTCAGTTTAAGAAACTTTCATTTAAATTACCTTCTAGCAATTGGAAAATACCAGGAAATCTATCCTATCAAGATTTTAACCAAGTAGGAGAGTTTTAAAGCATTGAGTCCTGAAATATATAATTTATAAGCTGCATGAAAAAAATCTCAGGAAAAAAATCTCAAGAGAGTTTAAGTGCTTGCATTTATGTTGTTTTTTTAATAGAAAAATTTCTTCCTAATTCACAAAAATCACTAAAAAATTCAGTGAAAATGTGTCTCATTTTGATTACTGTAACCACTTAGTGGAAACTTATTTATACCATCACCCACTAAATGCAGAGCATGTAAAGTTAGACCTTTTATTACTATGAACCGAAACAGAAGTGTCTGAAAATTAAAACTGCATTTCCCTCTGCACATCTTCATCCTCTTCTCAAAACCTAAAACAATAAATGAAAACTCACGGTTTGAGATCATTTGCTAAATTTATTTTTGAATTCTAATTCACCTTTATTTCTACCCAGAGTAAATGTTGTGTATAATGAAGAAGGAAAAAAAATTGCCCAAAATAATAGAAGCAGGGATATTTCTCAGAAAGAATGTTTAAAGTTAGCTGGAAACATAGCCCCAGACTCACATGGACACCTAAGGAACAATAATCTTTGTTTATCCATATTTGACTCTTAAACTTTTACGAGCCCAAATATGACTCCTAATAGTCATCTATGTAAATTCTGCTGGCAGGGAAGGCTGATCTCTTCTTTCTAACAGCTCTATTCATCCTTCAAGACAAAAGACCATTTAATAAACTGAAACGCTAGGGTACACAAAGCAGAATGAGCATTTATGTGCTGAAATAAAGTCCCTATGCCTTTTTAGGACTTTGTAAGGTAGGTCCTTGCTGAGATTTGTGCTGTTTAAACACTACTTTCCACTTTGTAAAAATCATTATTATACAAACACAAGACAGAAGCAGAGCTAGAGCTTCCTACATTATATAAAATGATTATGTAATTCACTGTCCAAAAAAATAATGCTTAAGCACAAAATATTAAGTCTGAATGGATTTCAAATTGAAGCAATTTTTTTTGTGGACAACCAAAATTAGAATGCTAATTTTACACTTCAAAAAAAATTCAGCATGAAGACAGCTGTGAAAGTGGTAAAAATGGAGAAAATCCTCATGTTCAAATTTACGATACTTATAATGTCATTTTAAACAGCAAAATTAACATTAGCAAATAATTGGCGTTAAATTAAACACTGACTTAAGAATAATTTCAGCATAATGTAAAGCTTATTATTATATCATTTTTAATAACTGAATTTTAATTATTCTCAGACTATAGGAACGTATGTAAAATAAAAACTTGTATTACATGAAATGCATGCATAAAGCTTAAATGTATAAATTTTGAAAAAGCAACCACTTGAATAATCCAACTAACTAATCAAACTAGAGTTATTTACAGAATATTAGGAATTGTATCATCTGATATTGTGAACAAAAAAAAATTATGAAACATAGTTTCTCCAAATGTGTAAAATTATATGCACCATTAGATCTCATACATAGTACAAACATATCTCTGTTCCTTGATTTAAAATTACATATTTTGCAATTTTAAAGTAGAAAGAGCAAACAAAAGAAAACATAGTTTGATCTTTTAATAAGTCAGCTGTTTGGTGTCAGCAATAAAATAAAATGAAAACCATGAGTTCCAATATCTTCTAAATATGCTTATCTAAACATATCAAATAGATGTTTATATACATAGCTACTTATTATACCCATTAAAAATGAAAACAAATGACCTCAATACCATTTATTTCAACTTTAGTTTTCAGCTTGATTAAGTTATTGCTACAATTCTAACAGTGCTATAGAGTAGAAACTGCATGAGCTTAAGTTATTAGAACCGATCTTACAGATCTTGTATTCTGTTGAAGAATAAGTAGTCAAATCTGGGTTTGATTCGTGTGGATGAAAATTTAAAAAAGTTAACATACTAAAAAACTAGTTATTTTTGAGAATTTTTCTTCTTCACAATAGTAGATACATGTACTTTTAACAGAAAAGAGAATTTATAATGTGTTTGCAAATATGACAAAGTAGTCAGTAAAAAACACATCCAACAGAAAATTCCTCTACACATGACCAGGGCAATAAATTGTCAGATATTTATTACCTACTAATCAATCTTATTTTACTAAAAAGAGGCATGTAAAATCAAGCAAGCAAGCTTCAACTACAGTCTATGGCAAATCTCATGTAAGTTTCAAACATGGGCTGAACTATATAAACAAATGATGGGAACAGCTGTGCTAGTAATGAAATCACTGACTCAGTGCCACTGACGGGTGCTAATTTGTCACGGAAGTCTCCGGGAGATATGTGCAGTTGACTTGCTTTTTCCTGAGTTGTGATGATTCTCTCAGGCTATCCAATACATCTGTCACAACAATTATACCTGACCTGGTTCTCCCATCCTTCCATGTCGAGAGGTTATTTATAAAACGCCACCTGAGGAGATGTGCATGTAAAGTATTGAGACTACTAATCAGTACTCCGGTGTTGGCAAGCATTCCCAAAAATCACTACCATGACTTCCTGAGCCTTTTGTTTCCTGTTTGTTGTGGGAATAAACTTGCTTTTCTCTAAGCTGTGTGGCTAGTTGGAAGCGCAACACAGTATTACAAGAAGCTCTAAACTTAGATAAGACAGGATGTCATGCCCTTTGTTGGAAGTAAGAGAAAGTAGTTTTTCTTACTGACTCTGAGGCTGGGTGTGCTTGGAAACTGGTTGTCTCCAGAAAAAGAAAACACTCTGATTTCTATTGTTTGCCAATTTCCATGGTGTCAATACTCCCACCATTGGTATATCAAGCTACCAGTGGTTGTGGCTCAAGAAAATCTTCAATATTTTAATAATCAGCTTTAATAGGTGAGCAGGAGTCAGCTGTACCACACCAACAAGAGGAAACGAAGCACAAGTCACACTAGTAACAATTATATACGTAGGGAAATTCTGAGAGTTTTCTAATTTGCATGGTCTTGACAATTGAATGTTGATGAAATTCCCTGGGGAGTAGACATATCAGGATTCTTTCATACTTGGTGACATTTGATAATATATCAAGAACACCACCCAAGAAAAGGAAGGTGTTCTCTTTTTGTTTCTTACTTTCTGTCTCAGCCTCCTAAACTTGCCCAGGATGAGGTTCATGAAAAGCTACTAATGACTGCTCCGGGAGGAGTGGTCCAAGGACCGGAAGGGCCAGGGTCGCCTGGGACTCAAGACCCACTCCAGACCGACTGGCTCAGGATCTGCATTCAGCAAGTGCCTCACGTGATGTGCATGGACATTAATGTTTGAGAAGCACTGTGATCAACCACAGGCTTCACGTGCAGTTGACATGTCAGAAGCAGACACACAGGGTTTCAATCACTCTCTAAAAAGACCAGAGGAAAAAGATCAGTAAAAGGTTGCATAGGTTTTGGCTTATTAGTGCACATAAATTTGGGAAGTGAGGGATATAACATATATTGGTGGAGTTGCAAGATCCAAATATATATGTGTGTATTATATATATGTATACATATACACACACACACCCCTGCAGACTTAATTTTGCCTTGAATATGTCTTTACGCCACACTAAAACAGCTTTAATACTTTTGCCTTAAATCCAATACCAATAGTACCTTAGTTTTCTTATTCATATGTAGGTCTATGAAAACTCAGACTTCTCAGAAATCTGAATTTATGTAATACTGTTCTTGTAACATGCCAGACCATTAGAGATATTAAAGCATCTATTTTTATTGGGAAAAATAACAAGAAAGCTGACCGTGAGGAAAGATCACTGGGCTTGGAATTCACCTTTTTTATACCACCTCTCTGTAACAGGGTGCTTCTGGACATGTGAGTCAGGGTGGGAAGGATGGTCCTGCCCTTCCATGTCCTTTTCCGGAGGATGCTGAGAGTGTCCACCTGACCAGGTGAGCTGGCCTCCTGTCGTGGTACCCAGTAGGAACAATGGGTAGCTCCCAGCTGACAAGAGCACTGTCTCTGGTCACTACATGGATGTTAATTAACCACCATTTGCTATTTTATTACAGTGTACTGGGGAGAATGCATTTCTTTGAGAAGAATAAAAAACAAAACTGGAAAGGCAGTTTTCTCTGCCTCTCATTACCTACACAGCAAATATGCATGTGCAGTATTTAACAAATAAAAAATAAACATTATAAGCTGATTTGTCTCTATAAGCTATAAAACTACATTACATCTTACCAAATGGTTTTAATCCTACTATTTGAGGATTTATCAACTTTGTTTTTAGCTTATGTTTTGTTTATTTTACTTATTCTCAAATTAAAAAAGTGTTCACTGGCTACCTACAAGGCACAAAGCGCTGATAAGTGTTATGGCTGGCACTGAAGATGGGCGACGGTATTGTGTCCTCTCTGCTCATATATTTAAGGGCAGACATCGCTGTAGATCTCAGTGTCATGGCCCAGTGGTTTGCCACCAGAGAGATCTGCTCTTGTCCCCTCCCAGGGAACAGCCAGCAATGACTAGAGACATTTTTGATTGTCACAACTGGGGATGCTACTGGCAGCCAGCGGGTAGAGGCCAAGGACCCCGCTCAACAGCCTGCAACAAACAAGTCACTTCAGAGACTTGTCTGGCCCAAACATGAATAATGCTGAGGGCAGGAAGCCCTGGCACCACTCGGGAAAACGGCAGAAGGACCACGTTGCGTTTGAGGAATTTTGCGCATTCATGAAACAGGCCACGGTGCAGTCGTCACTGACACCTCAGAAATCCTGGGGAACACATGCTATTAAATTCCAGAGCGGATAAAATCGTGAGGGATGGCCAAGAGGTCTGTCTTTGCTTCTACGACGAAACATTAGGCACTTTCACGTGACAGCAATATGAAATTCCACCCATGTTCTTTACCACTTCATCTCCTGTCTCCACAGCTGTATTCATCAAGCACATGTATGCATTTAAGGAAGAGAGACAGAGACCTGCGGCTGAACAATCTTACTATTGTGAACTAAATACAGTGCACCTTTAACAATTCTTCTATTTCAAACTGCTTTAACCACTTTTAGAGTCTCTTAATTTTTAAAATCTGGCCACTGTCGTGAAGGCTGAAGAGTTTTCTTCAACAGCATTTTTCTGTGACATTTGGTCAGTTTTGCCTTTCCTTGACTTCTCACATTTTTCTAACACAATCACAAAAGGTCAGACATGGAAGCCAAATATGAATTTTCAGGAGGGCAACACGGTTCGAGGTGAACAGAAATAGGTATTTAGGTTGGAACTACGAGAGTGGGGTTATCTCTTTTTCTTAAATTTATTTATGTTCTTGGTGATGAAGAACTCCAGAAGATACTTTTCCGTAAGGGAACTAAAGATCTCCACGGAGACCCACAACTCTGCCACTTTGACCAAGGAATCCAAGCCTCTACTCGCCAGTCAGACATGGATTAGTAATAAGACGTGTCTCTGAAAATGACATGCATGTTTCAGTGAATTGTCCTCTCATTGGCTGGATTTCTTTTATTAGAGTTGATTTCTTCCTTAATTGCCAACCCTGCATTTTGCAGATGCACACAACTGTTGTGTCTGGGGCATTTGTGTATTTTTCTGGGGGAGGATGAGAGACTAGTTTTTTTTTTTTTTTTTTTAAATCCAGTTTCTGGCTTTTAATTGAATTGGATTGCAAATGTTTCTTTTTATTTTTAATAAATGCAGACATAATTGGATTAAAATGCCTTTAGCTAATCATTTCCATTATTCTAACATTAAAGCACCCTGACACACATAAAACAGTGTAGTAATGGAGGATGGAAAGTAAGCACTCCTAGCCATGTAACACTTCCAGCAACATGAAGCTGAAAGACGTAATTTTCTATGGGACCATGCAGATCTATGTGAATACATTAAACCATTAATTCTATACTTTACGGTATGCAAACTGTGTATCAATAAACTTGCTTGTAAAAAACCAGAAAATTATAAATGCACGTACACACCCAGAATTTTTTGTATGGCCCTGTTCCTCACTCTCACATTTTAAGTAACCTCGCTGTCTCAGTGCACTTTCTAAACTGGGACCTTTCCACTGCTTCACGGGTCCATCAAACACCTCAAAATCCATGGCTGCAGTGCCATGGGTCACAAACAAAGGCTGCCCTGTCATGTCTCTGCCTGCTGCTGGCACTGGTTCTCTCGACACCCTGGTCCAGGAACAGGCCTGGATCTTGCTGCCTTAGTCACAACACAGAGGTACAGGCTTGCTCGAAAGGGAGGAGCCATTAGCCCGGTGCTCAGTGGAGTTTTGAATTCGCTTGGGGGCAGTGTGCTGCTCTGAGACCTCCAACCAAAGAATGAGAGCATTTTCATGTTCTCAGCAAGTCAAGGTCACAGTTTTCCCCAAACTTTGTGAAAAGTTAAATATGAACGATAAGCTAGAATCCCTATTGGTGAGTAGGGTACCTTATAAGCATCACACCCATTACAGACAGGTAACATCGAGATGTGAGAATCAGGCTAAGCTTTGTTTCCTCTACCCTTGAGATCAATGCAAGCTGATTTATGATTCCTTGTAGTTGTTCTACTTGGTGCCCCTTTAGCTAGCAAATCCCCATTCTCTTTTAAAAATCATCAAAATGCTACCTACTCGGTAATGCTTAGTTGGAACTTCTGTCTCTAGGCTGAGCACTTTCCACCCACTGTGCTGCCCAACTTCCTTCCTGGTTGGACAGACTTGTTTCCCCCTAGGAATGAGTGTGCAGACATGGCTGGAAGCCACCTGAGTGAGCCACCTTGTTCATTATCCTGTGCCCCCAGCAACCAGTGTGACGGCCAATACCCAGGAGGGCCGGAAGATGCTGGCGGGAGGAACAGCAGTAAATCACATGGTACTTATCCCAGATTCATGGTTGCTGGAGGCAGGAGAGCAGTAATTTAATTCTGTGGAGTTCAGTCACCTAGCCCAAGGCAACAGACATTTATATCAAACTTCTGAACGTCGTCATCATATGAGATGCTTAAAGGGCCACCTACATCAGTGTCTCTGTCCATTTAATAGATGAACTTTCTCAAGAGGTTTGAATACTTGCAAGAATTGAAACACTACTTGGAAATGCGGTGGCATTTGATACAATCTTGGTTCACTTTTCAGAAGGACATAAAATTTAACTGCATATATTTTAATATGTAATATATATTCACAAAATTTTAATCCACAGACCAATTTCAAACTGATTTTTATTTTTACCCTAGGTCTATAAATATCAACTGTTATACCAGTAAAATGGAGGTCACCTTTATGCCTTTTATAATTAAAATGACAATCTGTTGGCTTTCTGTTGGCATTTCCAATTCCTGGCAAGCATTCGTTCTTTGGAGGGTCAGAATAATGCTTGTCACCATGACAACCACAGTACCTTGTGCACTGAGTGCTTACTATTTACCTGTAACTGTGCTAAGTGTTTCCCATAAATCATTTCATCTAATCTTTACAAAGTAACTAAAATGAGGTAATATTAAACCGTTTTACAGAGGGATGCAAGAGGCCTAAAGGTTACATATTTGATACACATTTACACAGTCAGCAGGTTGTAGAGCCAGAACCTGACTCTGGGCAGCCTGTTCTTATAGAACAAACTGAAATAACCATGTGCCGGGCATATGGTGAGTACCTAACACGGATCATCTGAAGTGATTCTTACAACAAACACGCAACGCCACACCAGCATCTACACCACACACGTGAAAGGGACTTACCAAGGTCACAAAACTGGCCCAAGGCCGTGCAATGATTAAAAATCCTCTCTCAAATTCTTATAGCTGTCTGCCTGTAACCATAATAAAACCACCTTAACGAAATTAACTTGGTATGGTAGTATCTGAAACATAAAGAACTTCACAGTATTTTTCTAATGACCAGAATCAGAGGGTTTTTTCATGAAGGCCCAGACAGTAAATCTTTCTAGCTCAGCAGGCCGCATGGTGTCTACCCCACTCTGCCCCTACAGCACGAACGCACCGCAGCCGACACGGAAACAAGCGGGGCTGGCTGTGTCCAAACACAGCCCTCCGTTTGGAAAACACGGACGGCCACGGCCGCAGTTTGCCGCCCCTGCTCATCATGCTCCGTGTGAAATAACAGCAACGTGAACATGTGCCCATCGCAAAGGGATGCACTCGTATAAGGGAGCACAGGATCGACTGAAATAGTGTGTATTTGTAAACAAAAAGGTAAAGTTTGGACATTAGTGGGACAGAAACACCTGGCTCGTCTGGGTCTAAATGCTTACCACTTATCGGCTTTGTCACCGTGGGCCGTTTTTAAGAAATGTCTCTTGGCCTTAGTTGCCTTGACTTTACACAGGGAAGTATATTTCCAACACACGGCAGAGTTACAGGGATTAAAAGACAGAACCATCTCCTTAAAGGGCAAGGAGAGCGGTGATTCCGAAAGCACGAGAAGGCCAGCCCAATCTGCCGTGACACCGTACAAAGTGCCTAGCAATCTGCAAGGGCATATGAATACTTGCTGAATAAATAAACATAAGGGAAAAAGCAGAGTTGGGCTGCATGGACCAAACAGGCTAGATTAAATCAAGGGTTATGTCATTTATTACAATACATGTGTTTAATCAGAGTTTAGAGCTCATGGTTGAGTCAGAAATTACCCTGATGTTTTGGGTATATTAAGTGAAATCTCTTCTCAAAATACAAAAAGTTAGGAGCAAGTGTCTAAATACACTATTGTTTTATTCAAATTGGTATTGGCTTGTTCCACTAGATCAATATCCCAGTTATTTTTTAACAACCAAAAACAATGAGCCCTAAAGCCAGTTGGATGCTGCAGGGTGCTCACTTTCAAGTACTGCCTTCCTCCTCTGGAATCAGTTAACATGGTTAGAACTGACACCTCCTAGTTTCATGTCATCGATTCCAATACAAAACGGCAGGAAATTTATGACCCCGTCGAAGTATTTTATATATTTTCCTCCCCTCTGCCTATTTCTTTCAAATTTTAACCAGTTATAAAAGTATTGAGGTTTTTTTTTTTTTTTTTTTTTTTTATGAGGCACATTAAGGACTCAGATTAGCAGCGATATGTTGGTAATGAAGAAACAATTTTCTTATTAACTATGGTTGTAAATCACATTTTCTCTCAGGCACTGAAACATTAACACGGAAAACTAGATTATGAGCCACTTCTGGTTTTTATTTTAGGCACAGGAACAGGCCACTTGCAATCGGAGTTTTATAAAGTGAGCCACTGGCCTTGCTCTTCGCCGGGGAAGCCCGGTAACTCCCCTTCCACGCCAGAGAAGGAAGAAAACGGGGCTTTGTGGCCCCAGCAGTGTTCCCACCCAAAGCTCGTTCTTCGCTGGAGTCAGCTGGGAATGCAGAACACTCTCAGACACGGACACAGTATACTACACCACGGTTGTCCTCTGAGGCCCCCTTTCCAGGAAAGACGTGCCTCCATGACAGGCTCTGTCCACCTCAGGAGTCTCAGCTGGGGGTGGATGAATTCCCACCGAAGGCTCTTCCATTTCTGCTATTGACCACTGGGGCCTCTCGATTACAAGGTATATACTCTTAGAAGGTCGCTTTCATCCTCTTCTTGCCACCAACATTATTAACCCATCTTTTAAGGCTAGTTTCTTTTTGTATTTCTACCCTGGAGATTTTTAGAATCAATAAGTTCTCTTTTCATTGCCTTGGTCTCTCTATAGAAAATACTATAAACATATGTCCCTCAATTTCCATCTTAATAACTAACAATGCTTCATTTAAAGAAGAACTGAAGCAAACATAACAAGACTGTTATCACAAGAGAATTCTATCTTGGTCTGGAATATGGACTTAAGTCTGTGTGGCACACTCTGATTGCACTGGATGGGTTATGTCCATTTCTGTTGACCTCTCACCCCCAGCAGTAACATCAAAGCAAAATCTCTTCACTGTTTCTCCCAGAAACACAGTAGGTCCTGAACTGATCGCCCTCGATGAATGGCTATACTTGCCATGTACCTTCTGGCGGCACCATTTGGGCACTGCCATTCCTACGGACACCAAAGCACTCTACAACCAAACCCCCCGGGGAGACCCGCCCTCCACCTGCCCTTCCAATTCGACTTCAAATGCCGTGTCCTCCATAGCCCCTTCTCCGATCCATCTCTTATGCTTTGAAGTAGGTTCTGGGTCCAGAACAATGCAGATGCCTTTGCCTTTCTTTGACTTATATTTTACATCAGATTTTAACATCCGCGAGGGGCCAGCTATCCAATGTGTCCTCATCATCTGATCCACTGAGCCTGGCAAATGGCTTAAACCAAACAGGCGCTCCAAAAGCTGATCACGAAGCAGTGGACGTTAATTGTCATATAAGTAGCTGTCTGGATGGAGATCACAAGAACTTCAATTCTACCAAAGATTACTAGCTGTTGTAATTTGTAGTCACAGGCCTTTTAGGTTTCAAAAAGAAAAGCCCTGAAAATTCTCTTTCCCTGCTAGGAAAATGGAAGCTGAGAAGTACATTTGGCCAGATCTGCCACAGATAGTCCTACTAGGCGTGTGAAAAAGACTGTGGGAAAGGATTCACGGGTATTTAAAACCAGTGGCTCGAAGGGACATTTACTTACACGTACATCTACTTACACAAGCACTAATGTGGTCTTCAAGTAGGGAATGATGAACAGTCCATCTCGGACCATACCTTCCTTTTTTAAAAGAGTACGCAACACTTACAATGTTTTAAGCTAACTCTGAGTGTTCATCACAGAATCACGTCAGTTGTGGAAGCTATGCGTTAAAGAAATGCAGAATCTCAAAAACACTCTTAAGTAAAAGAAGCCAAACACCAAAAGACCATGCATAATCCCACTTATGCTAAATGTCTAGAAAAGGCAAATCTGTAGAGACATAAAATATATAGTTGCTGCTTAGGCTGGTGGTGAGAACAAGGATTAACTATGAGGAGGTGGGAGGGATCTTACCAAGGTGATGAAACTGTTCCAAGGCTGGATTATGGTGATGGCTGTACAATTGGTAAATTTACTAAAGCCACTGAATGACACGCTTATACACGTAAAACAAGTGAATTTCATATGCAAATTATGCCTCAATAAAGTCATAAAATACAATGAAGAGAAGAGACTACAGTGATCATTAGGAATATCTCTCAGGCTGAGAAAAGTATCCCATTTTAAACTCCAAAATGTAACAACAGTCGAAATAATTTTACCTTAATAAAAAGTGAGAGGAAGACTTACAGTGTTCTAACATTTGTGGATAGACATTAAAAGTATTTGTAGTACATTAAACCTCAATAACTCCCTCCATATTCATTTGATCTAATTATAGGACTTCTATACTATCTGTAAAACATACAACCACCCTTTAAGAAACTCAACCCAAGAGTTCACTAGTTGCTACAATAATATTTCATTGTTTACTGAAAACTCAATGCTTGCCTTTATTTCACTGAGACAAAAAGGAAGTCTTTTAGTTCATTCAGCTCACAACATTCCCAGTAGGAATACTCATTAAACAGAAAAACAAAGTCAACCTCTCCAAGAAGGCACTGTCACTTCCCAATAAAATGAAGACACCATAAATCAACCAAGTTAAATTTCACAGCAAAAAATAATGTGATACTCACCACATACCCCAATTCGTCTTTAATGAAATCTGATTGCAACTACTCACTCAGTTAAGATTGATTGAAAACGTTCTATAAGCTGGGCACTCACTCTTCTGCCTGTTACTAGGTAAAATCCAGTCCTTGCCCTCCAGGAGCTCAGAGCCTAGGTGGTGAAAGGGGTGACCGACCACTGAGGGTGCCCACACCCCCTGCCATGGGACACCAAGGCGGTCAGCTAACTAACAGCCTCTGCCACAGGACACAATGCTGGGTTAAATGGTGTTGCTGAAGACAAAGCTGGGATCTGCCAAGCAGCACGCACAAGGTACAGGGCAGGCTGCCTTATCAGGACTTCCCATTCTTTGCAATGAACTGGTGGGCTGCTCCCCATTAACCAAAAAGAGTTCAACAAGCAGAAGACTTGTTTGGGAGTTTAGTTTTGGTTGGGAAGACAGTGGTAACAGACTGGATAGAAACTTCAAACTTTGCTGGGATGTCTCCGTCTCCCTTTACCCTGAGAAAGCAAATCCCAGTAAACGGTGCATTACCTCGGACCACCTCTTCCACGGACTCCGTGGTGGTGGTTGTGGTCGTGGCGATGCTGGTGGTTCTCTCTGTGGTCTCTTCGTAGGGTTCCTCAGCATCTTCCTCCGCCTCATCACCATCCTCGTCGTCCTCGTCATCCTCAGCATCTTCTTCCTCAACCTCAGCCACTTCCTCCTCCTCCGTTACTTCCACGACTTTGTCTTCACTGGAGCAGGAAAGAGAAGTAACAGGAACAGTAATTCAAACAAATGTCAGCAAAGAAAAAAAATCAACGGCAGGAATTTTGGAAACAAGAACACACGAGGCCCTGCCAGGTGACTAGGTTGAACAGAGCACCATCCTTAGGTGTCACGATTGCGGGTTCGATTTCCGCTCAGGGTTCATACAAGAATCAACCAATGAATACATAAGTAAGTGGAACAACAAATCAATGTTTCTCGCTCTCTCCTGCCCTTTCCTTCTCTCTCTAAAAAGTAATTTTAAAAAATCCTTTAAAAAGCACTTATGACACCAGCAGGTCAAACAAAGTATGACCCCAGCAGAGTAGGTCTGTAACTTTTTAACCCTTGCCCACATCTGTGCTTAGTTTATGCAGCTGCAGAGCGAGGAGACCGCGATTCCAACTCTTTGAAATTCTGAAAAAGGCAAAATTATGGACACCATCCTTTGCCCGGGGCACAGGGTGGGAAAGGAGGGATAAAGAGGCAGAGCTCAGGGCTTTTTAGGGCACCTTATTGCTCTGTAAACGACTCTAACAGGGGACCCACAACATCATGTATTTGTCAAAACTGACAGAACATGGGAAGTGGACTCCAGCGTAAACTGTGAAGTTTAGTTAATAAGAATGTGTCAACACTGGACCAAACCCACCACAGAATGCAGAAATGCGAATAGTGGGAAAGAGGGGAGGGGGCCAGTGAAGAGGGACTGGAGGGGAACTCTCTGCTCCCTGCTCAACTTGTCTATAAACCTAAAAATTCTGTTAAAAAAAATAAAGTCTATTAAATGTGAGGGAGGGAGTACTGAATGGAGTTAATTGTGTATTAGGGATGACTTCTTATAATGTGTATGAAAATAGCACACAGCATCTGCATGGTAAGTACTCAGGAAGTACAGGTAGAAACCGATTCAAATATGGCTATTGAATGTTTAAACTAGAAACGATGGGGAAAGGAGAAACTGGCTTAAATAAATCTGTAATACCCAGTGCCTACTGAAAGTATAATTGTGCTCCTCAGTGGTATGAATTATATAAACTTTATAGGCTCCCAGGTATTTTTGGGGGTTGGTACATTTGAGTATCAGAATCACCTGGAAAGCTTATTAAAAGACAGACCCAGAGCACTGCGCCCAGAGTTCCTGATTCAGGGGTCTGGGATGTGGCCTGAGAATCTGCATTTCTAACAAGTTCCCAGGTGATGCTGATGCTGGTGGTCAGGGAGCAATATTCTGAGAACCACTGAAATGTGCAATACTGGGAATAACACTGAGCCAGTCACAGTACAACTGGGAAGGGGACCAGAAATAATATTTATGGCATTAAACATATGTCTGTAGTGATGTACTGTGGTGAGTCATAAATCAGCAAATCCGGTGGCAAAAGAAGGGCATGTCTGTAACCAAATGACAAAGTCTGAGTACGGTGTCCTTGTGGCGACCACGTCCCCGCTGGTGTAGACATGGTCAAGAGCACGTGAAAGATGGTGAATTAGATAGGAATGTAAGTGTAAACAGTGGAAATCTATCATATACCCTCTGGCCAGACAGGAGCAACAGATGGTCCCTCTTCAATCAGATGATGGAACCAACACAAGAAAGAGATGTAGAGGTGGAGGAGGACTTCAGCACAGCGGAGCATCCGCCCTGGGTCCTATTTGACCAGAAGCACCAGAGAGCAGGACTGTGGCTGCCCTCTGACATTTAAATGTCCCCAGAAAAAAAGAGAGAGCAGAGGAGAAAGATGACCCCAATGCTGACTGAGGAGAGGCATATTGATGAACACGGAAGAGGAGCTGGGGGACTTTGTGTCAGACACAACCCAGAGCCTGGAACACTGGTGTGAGACCAGCGTGGTACAGCAAATCAGGTTTCAAATGAATTCGGGAAACAGAACAGGTTTCTATGCTCTAGCAAGGCAGAAAGGAAGATGGAGAAAGTCTTTCAAAAAGTGAAAGTCTTGCCCTGGCTGGTGTGGCTCAGTGGATTTAGTGCGGGCCTGCGAACCAAAGGTTCGCCAGGTCGATTCCCAGTCAGGCCACAGGCCTGGGTGGGGGGCCAGGCCCCCTAGGGGGGCACGCAAGGGGCAACCACACGTTGATGTTTCTCTCCCTCTCTTCCTCTCTCTCTAAAAATACATAAACAGAATTAAAAAAGAAACAAAAAAACCCTGCAAGTCTGACAGAACACTCTCAACCAATTTTCCTAAGGGTGAAAAGGAAATGTGCAGGGTTATAGCACAAAGTGGAATTTCCTTACTTACTCAGAATTTAAAGAACTTTTATCTATGAAAGGTCACTAAAATGTGTATGACCCCTGTGGAATGCCTTTCTAATTCTAGTTAAATATGAAGCAAGGGATAACAAACAAACACACACCAAGAAGGCAAAGCATATGTCTAAAGAAAGAATAAGGAGAAACTTATTAAACCAATAACTTTAATAATAATTAACTATTAGAGTATTAATAAACAAAGTGTCAACACAGAAGACCTTAATCAATTATTTTAGCATTTCCTACACCACGGAAACTTGTTCTCTTTCCCTAATGTTTGAAATCTGATTGCCACAGACACAGGTAAGACAGAGAGGAGGGGAAAACACTGGCATCAATCACCAGATGGTATAAGCCTTCATTCTCCTTAGAGAGAGACGGGATGCAAATCGCTGATTTCTTGCCCGCCTGCACAAAAAGCCTACTACCACTGGAGGCAACATCTCAGAAGGATCCTGAACTTCACAGCTGCGGAGATGCCCCAAATTTCACCCAGTGTCCTTCTGTCTCACTTTTCTTCTACAGACTCTCAATGTCATACTACTTGTGCATAAAGATAACCCACACATGGCATCCGTTGGGTGTGAGCTCTCTTTTGTAGTCAATGAAATCATAAGCACCAGTGTTAGTTAGTTCTCCAAATCAAGTGAAAAGTTTGGGTAAAACCAGTGAGAAAAATGAAATGAAACCAGTGTTCTTCCTAAACCACAAAGTTTCCTTGAAGCATGAACGTAGTGACAGGCAAGGCTGGGACCCCGGGTTAAGACACCAATGTGCTTCCAGGTGGGAAGGGGAGAACCCGACCCTGGGTGCCCCCCGGAACCTCCCTCGCCCTTCTTGTTATGACCTGAGTGCTGCACCTGAAGTTCCTAACAGAAAACATGCTTGCTAAAACAGCTGCGTTAACATGATCGGCCTTCTGGTACGCGGGTAGCCACGAACGAGATCGAAAGGGTTCCTGCCTGTCTCCATCACTGCATCTGCCTGAGCAATTCACTGGCGTGATAACAAGGAACAGAGACGCATAATAATTCCACCGGCAGAGGAATGAAATCGCTAACCCTAAGAGAACTCACGTCCAGTTCTTATTACCATCGCTTTGATTTCTGGAGTCAAATTCAGATGTCCATGAATCCAGTTATCTGTTCAAACCCTATGAAAACTGTAGCACAAAGTTATGTTTTAATGCCAAACACGCCAGCATTGCAACTTGCCCATCGGAGTTTTCCTAAGCAGCAGGGAAGACAGAAAAGGGAAACATTACTTTTGCCACCTTCTCTGCAATTGCTGGAAAGCTTTGTTCTGTGATGGGACTAAAGTGAGTCGGTTTTGGAAAAGCTGCTCACAGTGCAACGAAACGTAAACAAGGGGCCCGTGCATGGAAATGCCAGGCTGGGAGTCAGAGAGCAATTTCTTTATAAACAACTCACAGTAAAATAATCCCTTGGGAATGCAGGAGCCCATTCCTATCACATCCCCACATTTTGAGGTCTGTCAATTTGTAGCAGAGGCCTTTCCAGCTTGCAAATTCCAATCATGAGAAGCACTTCCAACGGAGGAGGGAAACATTGCTAAAGGAGGAGTGAGGTGTGAAAAAATGCTGACCGTCTCAGAAGTATCTGAGTTTAATAAGGAGGCGAAAGGGTCAAAGGGACATTACTATGAGGAAATAAATCACTTGATAATAAAAGTCTATGTGTCAGCAGGAGAGACTTCAGGTGGTGAAAGATCCACTATATTACAAAAGTGACTCTCCTTGTATTTCTAAATAAGGTCTGACCTTGCTAGAACTTCCTTGATGTTCCCTTTAGATAGCGGAAGATTTTTGTCATGTACCAGTTTTAATTGCTTTTTGTTTAAGTCACACAACACAGTTCACCATTTGCATTCCCTAAAAAGGCTGTCTCCTTTCATAGCCTCTGGGAAGACTGATGTTTTTTCCTCCCCTTTGTAGGACAAAGGAGAGGAAATGGCAGAGCAGAAAAAGTCTGATTCCCCTGGTTTCTGTGAATGGGACAATCAGGAGACCTAACCGCCTGAGGTGAGGAGGGAGAGTGAAAACGGAACAGCTTGGGGGGCGGGGGGAAGTGTAAGGACCAACCAGAGGGCAGGTATCAACAGGAAGATGCTCAGACACTCCTGTGCTGATGGAGAAAGGGGACCGTCACCAAGAGCTGGGAGTAGAGACAAAAGAAAGCACTTTTTAAAAAGAGGTAAACAGACAAGACGTTCTCACCCTCCCTGCCCCAGTTCTAACAGCTGCCAGTTTAACCTGGATGGTACAAGGCCTGGGTAAGTAAGTGTATCCAGATGAATTATTGTTGTTAAATTAAGAAAACTAGATGTTGCCAGAATATGTGAGAAAATATAAAAGAAGCTTATTCTCGAATGTTTCAAGATGGGGAGAGCTAAGCAAAAACTAAACCAACCAACCAACCAGCCAACCAACCAACCAACCAACCAAACAACCAACCAGTGGAACAAACAACCCAGTATCTCTCCCCATGAAAGGCCCCTTTGGAAGTCACACACGCGTGGGGACACACCATCTGATTCTATTTGTATCAGCTATGAAAACAGGCATCCCTCCATGCTGATAGCACTCACAGGAGTGTTACACTTTGGCGAGGGGTGGTCTTTACACTCTCAAAAAATTGTAAAGAAAGAAAAAAGGAGGATTGAACAGAAGCGGCATGTGACCTGCAGAGCCTAAAACGTTTACTCTCTGGCCCTTTACAGAAAGTGCGCTGACCCCTGGCGTAGAGGGTGGACCATGGGCTGGGGTGAGACTATGCTTTGTCCTGATTAGAGACAAAAGAGATATAACGAAACCAAGCGAAAGGCCTGTAGGATGTCCAAGTGCTCAAATTCTAGAGCAGAAACAACAGCGGTCCCTGCCTCTGGCCCGCTTCAGAGCCGGCAGAAGGCAAGGGCTCCGGCAGCATGGCCGATGGTGAGAAATACGAACTCCGACGCCAGCAGGTCTGGATCTGGATCCTGGCTCTGCGACCTTGAGCAAGTTACTTATCCTGCCTATGCCTCCTTATCCTCACCAGTGAATGGAAAACTTACAAGAAGCACCTTCATTCGTAGGGCTGTGATGAGGAGCAGATGGGTCTGTATGTGAAATGCACTTAGAAGAACACCTGACCAGCAGTGGGCACCATGGAAGGACAAAGCAAAGGACACACACGCGCACACAAAAACGCACGCACCACACACAGTACCTGAGCAGCACCTGGCACACGGAATGTGCTCTAAAACCACGTGTTAAATAAATTAATGCTAACATAACCAAATACCGCTGAATACATGCCTCCAGAACACTAGGAATTCAGAGGCCCCATGACAATTAATGCACAGTTGAATTTTCTTCTTTATTAGAAAACACAGAAGAGTCAGATGTTAGGTATTTCTAGGAAAGATCTTAAGGGAACACAAAATTCCTCCATCTCTACAGTAAAAACAAACAAAACAAACAATGTTAGAGATATTTTCAGAATTCTAGTACTACATGGCAATGATATTAACAGAACACCACAGAATCCAGTGTTTCATTCATGTGTGGACTGGCAACCAAGGTTCTTGCCAATTCCAAGAAGACTAGTCACTAAAAGCTGCTAGGCAGGGAAGCAAACTTAAGGAAGATTATAAAACAGGTAGTTTAGTACAAAATCAACTTCTGTTCATACAGACCCATAAAGTCGGCCCTGATTAAGTTAGTGAACTTCGGAAGCACGGGACACACTAAACCAAGAGATGAGAAGCGTGGCCAAGCCTCAGTGTAAACCAGGAGCACCTGGGTACAACATCTGACAGTTTTTCTCCCCACTATGTCAGTATATGTTTTCAGGAAGAAGAACGTTCCAGCAATAGAGAAAAACACCGACAATATAAATAATACCTCCAAGACCCGAGATGGGGCAGTTTACAGGAAATGCGGCAGAGCTTCTTCAGCCCAGAGGTGTCAGACATGGAGAGGTGTGTCCTGAGTCCGAAGCCCGAGGGTGTCAGACCCTGAGCCTGGTGCCGAACAGAATTCGGAGTGAGAAAACGAGCCACAGCGGCCATTTCTGGAGCTCAGGGAAAATCTGACCGTGACTCCTGTATCTGCTACTAAGAAAGTGTTAATTTCGTGGGTGATAGGATGACATGTGAGCTCTGTAGAAAAATGTCCTTAGATTTTAGAGATACAGACTGAAGTATTTAATGTGATTGCTGTCTGCACTTTAAATCATAAAAAGTTTGTTGAAAGGAGGAAAACGATATTCTGGCAAGACTTAAGAAATATTATGTGTGGAATATAATTATAGTAAAAAGCTAAATTGCTTTTTTTAAAAGACCATCTTGGAGGCAAGAAAAGCCATATATAATCAAAAGCAGGTTCTTTTCCTGACAGCTTTATGAAGCAAGCACCTAAAGTGATAAAAAGTTTCAGAGTCATTTAAAAATACTGCTTGATCAGATGCTATGCCAGAAAACTTTAAATGAGCCAATTCTTCACATCTACAGATTTGGCTGCTGCGAAGGACAGGTGATCTGCATACATTTTGGGTGGAGAGCTGGAAGTATATGATTTTTAGCCATTTGACATATTTGAGTGCGTACTAGGTTCCAGGAGGTCCTGTTCCACACACTGAAGTTACTGCTGGGGGAAAAAACAGAGAAAATTCCCTGTCCTCTCGGCATTTATTTCGAGGGGTGGGGGTGAGGGGAACATAAGTAACCAAAGCAAAGATGTTATACTAGCACATTTTAAGTGCTATGAAGCAAATAAAAGCAGGAAAGCTAGTTAAGGTAGGTTGGAGTGGGGAGCTGGGAGAACTTAACAATTATTAAAGTGAGTATAAGATTCCCTGAAAAAGGTCGTTTTAGCAAAAGCTGTGTGCCCAGCATCCTGTTCCAGTGCCAGTACACACAGGGACTCACAGAGCTATAGCTAGCTTGTGTATGGAATGGCTAACCAGCCCTCTGGAAGAGCCACACAGTAAGACACTGGCCGCACCCCTCCTTGGAGGCTACCTGTGAAGGGACCTCTTCCTTAGGAGGGAGAGAAGCTGCCGCAGCTGTGGGCTCACTCACCCCTCTTGTGAAACAGTGCTTCTACCTGGGGGGCAACTATGACACCAAACTCTGCTCCCTCTAACACATTTCAGAACCTGTGGGGACACCTTATCTCAGCAGGGCCCCGATCCCAGGAAGACAGAGATACTTCTGCCCCATCCTCAGGTGGTACCAAGTGCCATTTATCCCTAAGAGAACAAGTCACAAAGGCTCTCTGGCCTCTCTTCCGTAGGTCTGAAATAGGTATTTTCGATCGTATGGTCAAGATAAGACACAGGTAAGGATAAACACAGCCTGCCACTGTTACACGAATGTCTCGGATGAGCCAGAATATTTTGGGAATATATGTTTGGAAAGGTAAAACTTTTAGTTCATTTTTAATTAGTGAGCCAACTTTTTCCTCATCTGACAAGCCCACTTCCTTGCCTTGGGAAGTATATTTTTAAAAGTATCTGTAGTTGATATCTGAGACATCTGTGGAATAAATATCAAGCATCTACACTCCTTATACAATATGACAAACGTACAAGGTACAGGGCAAAGAAATGAAGGTGAAGTGCATTACTTTTTGAGTTAAATGACTGGTACCATTTGTTTTTTTTCTGTGAATTCTTTTCTTTTGCTCAAAGAAAAGTTACACTGCAATATAATGGAGTTACCCGAATGTTCTAGTTCTCGGGGTCCTAGAGAGGGGTACGTGTGGTAATTAAGAGCACATTTTCAGAAGTCACCCGCCAGCATGGATGAGACTGTGATCAAGTGACTTATTTGGCTGTGACTTAGTTTTTTCATCTTTAAAATGGGATGACACTGCCTTCCTCAGGAGATTCTGTGATCCATCAATGTACGTTAAGCATGAGGTAAGAGCTCAATACTGTACCTACTTGCTGTTATTAGCCTAGAGTTCAAATTTGCATTTATTCATGTAATTTTTTTCTTTTTATGTTACTAGATTTTTCAAAAAAGTAGCATTTGTTTTTCCATATGTTTTCCTTAGTGTTTATTATTTTACAAAAATAATTCATGAAGACCTATTCTTTTTTAATAGATTTTATTTATTTATTTTTAGAGAGAGGAGAAGGGAGAGAGAAAGAGAGGGAGAGAAACATCAACGTGTGGCTGCCCCTTGCATGCCCCCCTCAGAGGACCTGGCCCCCAACCTAGGCATGTGCCCTGACTGGGAATTGAACCAGCGACCCTTTGGTTCGCAGGCCGGCACTCAATCCAGATCCACACCAGCCAGGAAGACCTATTCTTTATCAGGCACCATGCCTAGTAAAGTTCCAATCGCTGGCCAGGGCCTCAGAGTCCTACAGAGATGGACACGCAAACACCCATCAAGCGGGATTGTGCAGGAGGTGCATATTAACTGCAATAGACTAAAAAAAGGGAGTCTATGAACATGCGGCCTGGGAGGGACGGGCCGACAAAGTAACAGGTCACTGGAAGCTGATGAATCGACAAACATCTACAGAGGGGAAGATGGTGAAGGGGCACTGCAGGGACGGGGCACCGCACCTGAGAATCCATGAAGTGTCTGCAGGATCTGCAGGTGAAGTGTGGGCACCAGGGGTGAGCAGACACAGCTCCAAATACCAAGAACCCTCTTTTAAGAAAAGAATAAGATTGTCCTTATCTACTAGTGATTCAGTCTATTTCCTAGAGAAGCTTTAAACAGAGGAATAGCAATATTAGCTGTATTTTAATACATATGAGCTGGCAGAAGTATGAAGGACAGACGGAGGGAGTGGGCAGGGTTCAGGGACAGGTGGAAGGAGAAGGCTCTCAGGAAGCCTGGCCAAGGATGATGATGGAAGTGAGGGCTTTGAGAAAATGCCACACAGAACTGGTGACCACCTGGGTGAAGGGGTTAGTGAGAGGACGAAGCAGATGCTTTGAGATGGAGAGACAGGGTAGAGAGTGGTTATCGACGGTGACAGAATGCCGCAGGAAGAAGGGGTGTCCAGGGAGGGGGTTCCTGCTCTCAGCTGTGACGATGATGGATTTCAGATGCTGAAGACGCTGTTATAGAGGCCTCCAGCACACGGCTGGAGATGAAGGACTAGAAATTTGGGCCACAAACGCACAAATCCAGGATGCACTGTATTCTATTTCCATTAAGCAAACAGCACTACCAATTTTTGTTTTTCAAAACCAAAGAGCTACCACTCTTGAAAGCCCACAGACAGCAGGCCAGAAGGGGGGCTGCTCACTTTCTGCACAGCTGATACGTCCCTGTGTAACTGGAAACAGAAGCTAGCCTCTTCCTCCCGGCTTCCCCTCTTTACCCCTAAGCATAATTCAAGCTGTTCTATGTGACAATTCCCTGAGAAGATATTTTCTAGTACTGATTAAAGAGCATCATCAGGAACATTCTACCATGTTTAAAACAACAGCATAAGAAAAGTCATTCACTGAACAAATGCCGGTGGGTACTGACCAGGGACCAAGCATTCTGCTAGATCTGAGGCTCTAAAAGAGAAGCGGGTGAGGTCCATGCCCCCAGGCAGCCTATATTCTAGCGGGGGAGAGAAGGACGGGCAGGCCAAGAAAATACTAAAAGGTCTTACTAGTGTCAGGACCAATGAAATAAGCTGATTGAGATTACTAGGGGGATGGGGTTTTGAAAATAGGGGTCAGGGGAATTCATTCTGCAAAGATGGCAGAGAAGTTAAGGGTGGTGGTGATCTCAGGTCCCAGAGAGAGACTCATCAGTCTTGGGGGAAGGCGGGGAAGGCTCCCCTGGTTGACTAGTATAATTGGAGTCCGCAAGGGTGAGAAACAGACAAGGGTGACACTGGAGAGGTAGAGAGGAGCTGGGTCAAATCTCTTAATGCTGCTGAAGACACAGCCAAAGGCACAGTTACTTATGCTAATGCCCACGACAAGGAACCTAGACTTAAAATCTGACCTAACTGCAGTTTCAGCCTTCTCCAGGAATGTAATCTTAATTGCTTGGTCTGGAATTTTCTGGTAGGTAACAATCAGGTAACTGTTTTGGGTGGGTGTGGGCCCTCTCCACCCACCATTGCTCTGCCCCTCCCACCCTTCCTCCCTTGCAAAGAACAGAGGCAATCTGCCTGATAAGACCCCCACCTATCCCTATAGGAGAGCAACTTTGCCTCAAACAATCCCTTCTTTTGCTAACTACTTTCTCCTCCTGCGCAGCTGGTGCCTACAAAAGCCTTCCATATCATAGACTTCTGGAGCACCTCTCTGTTTACTAGACGGGATGCTGCCTGATTTGTAAATTCCTCAATAAAGCCAATTAGATCTTCAAGTTTACTCAGTTAAATTTTTGTGCTTTCACAATACTTAAAAAGAAAGTAGACAAAGGCCTGGCACAAAGCCCGTGCTTGGTAACTGTTTCCCTTAACAACATCCTTGGCATCCCCACAAAAGGTTTCGATGAGTTTTCTCTGTGTGTTTGGTACTAGGAACCAGTAGCACATCTTAACCTGGAGGTGATTTGTGATCAGCTTTACACAGATAACTCATGCCACATCCTGGCTGCTGTACAGAGAAAGACATAAGGTACGCATGGGGGAAACGGTGGGTGTACAGGAGAGAGACAGTGGCAGCAGAAATTAGTAGGATATTGCAGTAATTCCAGCACGAAATAATGGTAGTTTAGACTTGGCTTGTATAACAGGCCCCCCTAAACCACAGGAACTACGTTCCAAGCCGCCCACTGGAGGCCTGAAACCTCAGACAGGATCGAACGCTACACAATATTTTGTCCTATATATGTATGTGCCTACGGAAATGTTTAACTTATAACTTCAGCACAGTAAGAGATTAAGAACAATAAAAGGAATAAAACAGAACAATTATAACAATACGCTGTAATAAAGGTTGCGAGAATGAGGTCTCTCCCTCAAAATACCGCACTGCACTCACCCTTCCTGTGATGACGTGAGATGATCCAGCGCCTACGTGATGAGATGAAATGAGGAACTCAGAGTGGTGTGCAATATAAAACTCATGAACTGTTTCTCAAATTTTCCATTTAACGCTTTTGGAACACTGGACCGTGGATTGGGGGGGGCGGGGCTACTGTATGGAAAAGGATGGCGAGAAGTACACAGATCCAGAACTGGATATCCTAAGGGAGGGTGGGGGGCCGTTAACGAGAAAGAACAGCTCTGAGAGAACCGAGGTGGAGGTCAGGCAGGGTGGGGGTTACGAACTCTCTTTTGGACATGTCAGGATTCAAATGCCTATAAAACATTCAAGCACAGTCTGGGAAGGAGAAATAGACCTTGGATCACTTGAATGAAAACTGGGATTTAATGTCAAGGGCAAGATTACAGCAACCCAGGAGAAAGGGCCAGTAAGGGAAATAATAATAATCTGAAAGACATAACCGGAGTCAGGACTTTAAAAACAGAACAAAACAAAAATAAAACAAGGATGGCAGGGTAGCTGAAAACAAAAGAACAAAAAGACCTCCGAAGCCCTGTGCGAAAATGTACAGAAAAGACAGGATGGGAATGAAAATGACACAGTTGCGTAGGAAAGAGAACTTCTGAGAAATGGCAAAGATAATGGGTTCGAAGGGCTTATTAACCTTGCAGTGCTTTATACGGACATTTCTGTCCTATGAAGGTTTACATTCCAGAGCCCAGAGGCCATCTGGGCCTGTCTGCACTGGTACCTCCATTAGGCAGATAAAGAGGTTATGATGAATAGTACCTTACTTGTCTGCTAACTAATACCAGTGACAGAGCAAAAACATATTCAGTCCTATTTAAGAGTCATGGCTAAAAATCACAAATGTTCTAAATACTCTGGTATTTGAGACAGAAATGGGGCATACAGAGTCTATTTACCGAAGTGTATGCTGGGAAGGACCAGTCCCAAATGGAAGTTAGGCTATGTTGTCATGAACGGTCTGTTAAGAAGATGTGCTAAGTGTGTTTCAGCCCTGGGAGGGAGTTGTACACCAGGTCGGACTCTAAGTGGGCCAGGGATTCAGGGATGCTATAAAAGTGTGGTCTCAGCCTTCCATTCCTGTGATTCATTCTAACCCATTAAACTACTTCGAATGCAATGTTGCCATCTTGTAACTACCCTGTAAACATTTTCCCAAAACCAAAGTGCTTCCACATGCACGTGAGGTGACGCCATGGCTCTGATCTTCCCGTAACAGTAACTATGAAATTCTCCTGAGGTGCACCGAGGCTACCAATGAACACTCAAAGGCTGTGCAAACATGAAGAAGAAAACAAATGAACAGCATGTTCCAGAGACCAAAGGATTCAAACTCCGATGTGACTTCCCTTACTTCTTAGTAAAGTTTAAGATATTACGATTCTTCAAAAACTGTCTCTGAAATATACTGTGAATATAAAATTGAAGGTCTTTAAATATATAGAAGTTAAAAGTAGAATGACTTTGCTATTTGAATAAAATTTAAAAAACTCAAAAGAGCCTAACACAATCACACATTAATTTTCCAATCCCAGGAAATCGTATTTTCTAATATTTTTTGCTTCCCTAAAACAAAAAGAACTCCTACACACTTTAATTCATAAAAAATATCATTACCTGCTTACTACCAAAACCTATTTTAATAATGTTCTCAACCTCATCTAGAACAGAAAGTGCTTAAGGAGTCATTATCTACTATTATTGATTAGAATAATTACAAGGCGTACAATACTTCTAAAAGACCTAATTAAAGAGGAACACGTTATAATAACCATGAATTATCAAACCAGAGGTGGGTGATTAGTCATTAAGCCAAAAGGAAGCTTCTCTATTGGACGGTGTGAGATAATGGGTGGCAGGTAATGGGGGTGGGGGCTGATCTGACGAAGGAAACATTGCTTATTAAAACTTTCCCAGTTCTTTGTGATAAGCTCCTGCCATTAGTGTAGACTGAGAGAGGGAGATATCATATACTCCACCTCTACCTCCTATTTTAGGGCTTCTGGAAGCCAATTTACATAAAACCAATTTCCAAATAAAGATCCAGCATGCTGCTTATTGTTATTAAGTAATGGAGACCTCTTTGGGTATGATATGCTAATAGGTGCATCTTGAGGCAAAGGGGAAAAACACAAAGTAAATAAATACAGGGGAGGGGCAATAAATACATACATACATACAGAATTGTAAGGGCCACCTTTACATGTAACTATGGTGAATCCCATCTAAATTAAACGAGATGTTTTCCAGGGAAGATAACTTCCAGATGTTGGTTTCAACAAGGGACCTGGGTCTGAGGGTACTACTGCCAGAAACCACTTAAAATCGTAAGGATCTATTTTATAACCTGGAAAACTGAGAGAGTTTAATTAAAAGATACTAGGGGCACAAAGAGAACCCTTTCATGTCTCAATGGCGTAAAAGTCTCAGCACTGCACAATCCAACTCTCCAAATAACTCTTATGAGCGAATGGTTTCTCAGGACTTCTCATTCAGCCCTATCCTGTTACGCAGGCAGCTTGTACCACGAGGTCCCTAAGCAAGGGTGGTGCTCACTGCCAGATGTAGCTCAGATGGCAGCGACCCAACCCAGCACCTCAAAGGCATCCCGCTTCCAGCCATCACCTGCTTGGAAACCAAAACAAAGCCCACTGGTTTGGCCACACATCTGTAATCTGGTTAAGGCTATTAAAGTGTTTTGTTTTTCTTCTTGACATCCACACGGTCCAAGCTAATTAAATACAGAAACTCAGCATTTTTTATTAAAGTTGGCAGCCAGTTCCCTCAAGAGAAAATGCAAGCTTCTGCTACTCTCCTATTCATCATTTTCAAATTAGTTTCCTCATTTAAGTACAAGAGTCAGGGATACAGTTACAGCCTCAAGCTGCGCTGGGAGCTGCCAACCCAGCATCGGGACGGTTCCTTCGCAACGCCACAAACTGGTTCCTCACATCCAATCTTTCCTGACGCATCCACTGGCAGAGATTGAAGGCTGTGATTTATCATTTCTAAGATTCACTTTGTAATCCCCTAAAGTAACCCCCCACCCCCACTTGAGCAGTTAATACCACTTACAATGCAAGCAGAAAAGTAGCTGAAAGATTATCATATATTCAAAGGATTTTAACTCCAGAGATCCAAATAGAAAAAAGTCAAGCAACTCTCTATCTAAACAACAAACAGAGAACATTTCCCATGACCAAGTTAAAAAACAGAAAACAATACTAACCCACTAATGGGCACACGTTCGCACAAGAGCCTGAGCTCAGTTACAGCTAGGCATGTTTCTACATCCCAGGCTAACAGGCAGACAATGGGTGCACAGCTGATGCCGTGATTCAATCACCAGCTTTCACAAAGAACAAACAATGTATCTGGAAGATGCACGCTGCACACACAATGGGTGATTATTTTCTGAGAAACGTTCTTGGAGCACACAGACCATACTTAAATGGGCTTTCAACTATACCAAGCCGAGTGCCACTCACAAATCAAGTTTCAGCAAGACTTTTCTATGCCCACTGCCATAATGATCATGGTCAAGATTTCATCCCTTACGCTGAGCATCAGCTTGTGCGCATCTCTGCTCACGCTTCTGGGAAATGGCTGGAAACAGGCTGCACGCAGCGTTATTAGTAGCCCTCCGTGTTTCTGGAACAAACGTTGAGATCCAGCTCCCCAGAGGGCTTAATAAATGAATAAAAAAAATCTCATAACCATGCTCATGTGTAGGATAGAAAAATGTTCCCAATAGTTCTGGCTGTGTCTTGTATTTATTGTGCCACAAGTTCTCACAAGAAAGGTAGCAGAAGACACTGTGGAACCGCACTCCTGTCATTTACACTAGATCTCCACCAACAGCTGCCAGCGACGCCACAGACACAACTGCCTTGAATGAAGAGTAAGTTTACCATTCTTACGACCTGTACCTTGATACGGTACCTTGGGTTGGGTTACTGGGTTACCATTTCCCCTCCCTAAATAGATTTAACATGATGGGCTTACACACTGCATCACTAACGCTGTCCTTATCTTATTTGATTCCAGCAATGACCAAATCAACAATACATTAAAACACTATTTATTGATCAAAAAGAGATATAATTTACATATATATTTCTCTATGTTTGTAACAGTTCCATCCTCTACCAAAATACACATATCTCTATGGAACACTTTGCACACTAATAATGAAGATACCTTTCTCTCCTTTATAAGAGGATTAGATTGGATAGACCTCTGCCCATGTGAAGTGGGGTCTATAAATTTTCTGTCCCCCCAGGAACTCCAACCCCCTACTTCCAAACAAGCAAGTGAAGAGAAACAGCTCACTCACTTTGGGAATTCTAGGTTAAGTGATGTTTTTCAAGGGGAGTAAGTTAGCCCTTTGCAAAGTCTGGCCCCTTTCTAGACATATGTCACAATGTATTTTTTTTCCTTGATATTCTTCATCTGTACTAAACTAATCTAAAGTTTTAGACTCTAAAGTTTTAGATTCCTGCCCCCACCCATCCTCCTCAAGGCTCATTACTAAGGCAGATTAAACAGCGTGGAATCAACGTATACCATAATATCAGTAAAAGTCAAGCATTTTTCACTTCCCTCAAATATATTATGAATCATCAATCAAGATTATTTATTGTCTGAGATTTTTTATGTTCAAAGGTAAATGAATTAATTGTTTTTAAAGTTATGATATATATGTGTTCCTCAGGTAAATGGAAGAACTGTGGTTAGATAGGAAACGTGCAAATTATTAACTACATTTCATGTACAATTAATGGAGTAAGAATCTGTAGAAGGTACTGCTGAATTTTACATGTGAAATACCTATAATTTTTGCTGGCACAAGAAAAGAAATTAAACCCTCAAGTATGGATATATCAGCACAAATCTATTCCTAGTTTTGGAAAAGCCCAAATAAAACTCATTAAATCATTCTACAAATAACTAAGACATTAAAAAGTTGTGAACATTAAATGGGTTAACATATGCGAGGTGTTCAGAAAGTGGTTTGCACAGAGTAAGGCTACATAATACCTATAATTATTACTACTCATGAAGAGCTGTTGAAGGGCACAAAAGGCCATAAAACCTACTCAATAAATATCTTCATGAAACTTACCATCAAGAAAACCCTGAAAGGTCAAGGGTATGAAAAGGGGGTCACATTATTTAATAATAATTCTATGTCATCCAGGACAGGTTAGTAAGCTAGACAAAATAAATCTACCTACTATTGCTAACTCACCATAAATGGGCATATACATTATCGAGTTATATTTTCAGTGATGAGAAAAGACTCACATCTTTTAATTCCCAAATCTTACTTCTGGAAATCCACCTATAAAACAATTATGATGGAATATGGAAGAAAGTCTGAATTCCTTAAAGAATTAAAAAACATGGCTTCACAAATGTCAAAAAAGAGCAAAAAAAAATCTGACAATGGTGACATGTGTGAATAAACTTTGATGAAACATACACAATTAAAAGGATTTTAATTAAAAGTCCTTAAAATATTTAAACATAAAAATTTACATTTTAGCCACAACTAAATAAAAACATACATATGAACAAAAACAATAAACAGAAACAGTAAACTTACAATAAAGTTAAATCAACAGGTGATTTTTCTGAGACCCAAAATCTTCTGAAATTATCATATTTTCAACATTTTTGTAATTACATGTAATGGAAAAATATTTCAAGTGGAGATAGTCTTCCATGCCTTTACATACACCAAATATTTTAAAATATGACCGATTTGTCCGAGAAAATAGGTTTGTATTTATTGCAGTCAAAATGGATAGCAGTATACTAATGAAAATAAAAATATCTGACATAATGATTAGAATTAATGAAGTAATTAAGTACAAATAAGAAGCCTTAATCATCCACCGTATGAGCACATTTTGACAAAAGTAAACCTCTGGATGTAGTTATACATAAATAAATCGCAGGGGTTGATGGAATACTGATAAAATTATTTCAAGTCCAAGATGGAATCTGTCAAAACCCTACCAAGAATATGTCATCTATGGAAAGCAAAACAATGGCCTACAGACTGGAAATGTTTGACAAAAATCCTGATGCTCAGGAACGGAGATGCCGAAGAGCGCAGTAGCTCTGGGACCATCGCTCCTGTTTCCCACCCAAGGGAAGAGATGCTGAAGGTGATGCAACAAAGCCTTCTACTACTCACATGGAGCAAGAAATGTTGGATGCACAAGCTGGATTCGGAAAAGATACACTCAAGATGAACGTTCACTGGATACTGACATGCTCCAAAGAATTTCAGGTTAGTCTGTGTTTTACGGACCACGCTGAAGCCTTTGGCAGTGGCAGTCATGAAAAGCTGTGGGTTGTTCTGACAGCAATGGGCGTACCTGAGCACCTGACTGTCCCGATGCGTAATAATGCTGAGAGACTGAGTGCTTTCCTATAGGCAGTGTCAGACAAGGGTGCATTTTATCTTCCTATTTGTCTAATAGGGACACAGAACATGTATGAGCAACTGGGCTAGACTCCTCTGAGGGAGGAGGAGTGAAAATTGGTGGAAGAAATATCATTCACTTAAGATATGCAGTTGACGTCATCTGACTGGCAGAAAGTAGCAGGGATTTGAAACACCTCTGCTGATGAAAGTGAAAGAAAGAAGTGCCAAAGCAGATCTGTGTTTGGTTTTTTAAAAGCATATTTTATTAATTATGCTATTACAGTTGCCCCAATTTCCCCCCTTTGCCTCCTCTGCCTGATACCCCCATTTCCTTCAGTGATCGATCCCCCACTTATTTCATGTCCATGGGCTGTGCATATAAGATCTTTGGCTTTTCCATTTACTATACTATTCTTAACCTTCCCCTGTCTATTTTGTACCCACTCAATTATGCTTCTAAATCCCTTCACCTTTCCCCCCATTTTCTCCCTTCCCCCTACCCCCAGGTGATAAACCTCTAAATGATCTCTTTATCTATGATTCTATTCCTGTCCTAGTTATTTGCTTAGTTTGTTTTTTAGATTCAGTTGTTGATAGCTGAATTTGTAGTCATTTTAATGTTCATAGTTTTGACCTTCTTTTTCTTAAATAAGACCCTTTAACATTTCATATAATAAAGGCTTGGTGATAATAAACTCCTTTAGCTTTACCCTGTCTGGGAAGCACTTTATCTGTCCTCCAATTCTAAATGATAGCTTTTCTGGATAGAGTAATCTTGGTGATAGGTCCTCACTTTTTATCACTACATACTTCTTGCTAGTCCCTTCTTGCCTGCAAAATTTCTTTTGGGAAATCAGTTGATAGTCTTATGGGAACTCCTTTGTGGGTAACTCTCAGCCTTTCTCTTGTTGCTTTTAAGATTCTCTATTTTTAACCTTGGCATTTTAATTATGATGTGTTTTGGTGTGGATCTCTTTGGGTTCAACTTGTTTGGGACTTCTCTGTGTTTCCTGGACTTGTATGACTGTTTCCTTTGCCAAATTGGGGAAGTTCTCTTTCATTATTTTTTCAAACAAGTTTTCAATTTCTTGCTCTTCCTCTTCTCTTTCTGGCAACCTTATGATTCAGATGTTGGCACTTTTGCAAATGTCCCAGAGTCTTCTTAACCACCCTTCATTTTTTAAAAATACTTTATTTCTTTATTTTTAGAGAAAGGGGAAGGGAAGGAGAAAGAGAGGGAGAGAAACATCAGTGTGTGGTTGCCTCTCACATGGCCCCCACTGGGGACCTGGCCCGCAACCCAGGCATATGCCCAGACTGGGAATCGAACCGTGACCCTTTGGTTCACAGCCCGCGCTCAATCCACTGAGCTACACCAGCCAGGACCCACCCTTCATTTTTAAAAATTCTTGTTTCTTCATTTTGTTCTCATTGACTGTTCTTCCTTATGTTCCAAATACTTTTGAATCCTAGCTTCCTTCCCTTCACTGTTGGTTTCCTATGGATTTTTCTTTATTTCCTTTAGTATAGCCTTCATTTTTTTCCCTTATGTGTTTGCCATATTCAAAAAGATCTTTGAGCATTCTGACCACCTATGTTTTGAACTTTGTGTCTGATAGGTTGGCTGTCTCTGCATGGCTTAGTTCTTTTTCTGGGGCTCTGTTCTGTTCCTTCATTTGGGCCATATTTCTTTGTCTCCTAACTTTGGCAGCCTCCCTGTGTCTGTGTAGTAGTAGGTGGAGATGCTTTGCTTTCCTGTCTTAGCACACCAGTTAAGTCGTATGGGGCAGAGCCTTGGACTGTATATGAACATCGAGGACGCAAAAGTCATGACAGCAGAAGAAATATACAACTTTAACAAAGACAATGAAGAAACTGCTGATCTTGGTTCAGGCAACAATTCGAATGCAGACTGTAGCCAAGAAATCAAGAAAAGCCTGGGACTTGGTAGGGCAGCAATAGAAGAATTAGGAAAAATCACCAAGAGCAAAGATGTGTCAGCAGAGTCAAGGCCAAGCTCATCCATACCCTCATATTCTCCATTATGATGTATGGATGTGAAAGTTGGACAGTGAAGACTCGTATGAAAAAAATTGATGCATTTGAAATATGGTGTCAGGAGAGCTCCATGGATACCCTGGATCATCAAAAGATGAACAAAATGGGTCTTAGAGCAAATTAAGCCTAAAATTGCTGGAGGCAAAGATGACAAAACTGAAGCTGTCCTATTTTGGGCACATCCTGAGAAAGCCGGGTACTTTGTAAAAGACAGTAATGCTGGGAAAAATAGAAGGCAGCAGAAAAAAGGAAGACCAAACATGAGGTAGATTGACTGAGTCCATCAAAGCCATAGGTTTAGGTCTACAGTAGCTGAGGGAGGCTGAAGGGAACAGGACACTGGGGACATTGCTTATTCACAGGGTCACCAGGAGCTAGAGTTGACTCACAGGCACATACCACACACATGCAGTTATATTTGGAAGGTTTGTTTTGATCTCAAACATTTCCATCTGCACAAAAGCTCTATTCAAGACATATTCCTGGGTTGTTCGTTTTTCTATTCATAAGAGATCAGGGTGAGACAAAAGCTTAGAATGAAAGATTAAAAAAAACAAACTTTCCCTAGCTTTCTAGTCTTCTAAACCAGTTTCTCAACCTTTCTTTGTTATAGTGCTGTCCTTTATATTGTGGGATGGTTAGCAATGTCCCTGGTCTCCATCCATCAAATACAAGGAGCACCCCTCCCACCCCATACCAAGTACTGACAACTAAAAATGTCTGCAGACAGTTGCAAAGGTCCCTCCCTTGGGCAGCAGAACTGCCCTCAGTTGAGAACCACTGCCCTACAATGATGTTTATTTATTCATCTTTTAAATCACACAATGCCTGCCAAAAGCTAATGGAGTTCAGCTAGTCTCATGACCATAACTTGTGCTTCCTGAAATTTCTGCCTGCTGTTATTTTTAATAAAGAGCTCTGATTTGACACAAGGGAACAAAAAATTGCTTACTGGCATAAATAAGAAAGCTACTCTAAGAATGCACTTTTATCCAAAGTTCAAATGGAGATGAATCTTACTTTCACTTATAATTCCAATTTTATTTTATTCTATTTACTTCACTTTTTGAAGCAATGAAAAAATATCCAGGCAGTAACTACAGTAAAGGGGCCAGGCAGTTGTAATAAATATTCCAGAGGTCCCAGAATTTTCCACTGTTTGTAGCTTTAGAGATTCCTGATGTAATTTCCCTTAATTACTGCTTGTCTGGAATGATATTCCCTAGCAATTTTTGTTATAAAGTGCAATTAGTTTAACCTTGAGTAACCAATTATGTTTGTGTATGCATTTGATGGGAATGCCAATTCAATTCAACCCAAATATTTGTTGAGCACAGCCTTGTAGAAAATTAGGTCAAAGATCTTAGTGGGTAAAGACACGCAGTTCACATAACAAATGTAAACTCCTGATAAGCAGGACATATGTGAACTCCAGGAACACCATCAGCGTTCACTGGACACAACTTTACCTTCTGAGCTTCCTTTTGAACACTTAACTACTTGTAAGGTTGACATTTCTGACTTTTACACTCTATAGAAAAATTTTACTTTTTAAAGGTTAAATAAAACTTTATCTTGCTATTATCATTCCAGGCCAGTGATGCTTCTTATATACCTAAGATTTGGAGGGACAACATTTTCCTAGTTCTGCCATTCCTCGAGACTTTACAGTTATTCATGAACTATTTCCAACTACGCTAAAGGACCAAATAATATGACAATAGAAGAATAAAGGAATTACTGATGATGTAATAGAGGAGTTACCACAGTTTTATTACTGTGTTCCTAAAACACTGTGTGAAGGTAGATGAGAAGCCTAGAGACTTTCCCTGAATATAACTGAAAATCAAAGAAGTTCATTTTCCACACTGGCAAACAGGTAAAAATTGACAGGATATTTCACAACTACTAGATAAATCAGAAGATGGATGAAATTGACCACATAAGCGAAACCTCAGCCCATGAGTTTTCAGATATCCTAGATGAATTTTCTCAAGCTCAGAAACTGAGCAATGTATTTTTAAGAACACAAAGAAAACCCAGTATCCTCATGCATTTAGTTACTCAACAGGAAGGATGACATCATTCAGTATTTTATGGAAACCAGGAACCAACCATTGACAATATTTTTTCTTCTCTTATGATACTTGTGCAACAAATTTTATTGTGTTTGTGCAACAAAATTTTTTGACACAGGTCAGAAGTGGACAAACACTACAAGGCAGAAATGTCTGCAAAAGCAATCAGAAGGAAAGAATCAGCACAGACATACAAATGCCTGGCTGTGTTACGATAGGCTCATAGATATGCATAAACCCAAACTTGAAAGTATTTTGCAATTACGGACAAAAAGATGGATTTTCTCCCTTCATCAAAATTATGGCCTCTCAAAGTTTTACAAATATTGACTTCTTTTTATAATTATCAAGTGAAAATGCAAGTGAAAGAAAAAGACTAAGAAAAATGATGAACTAGAACTTAAAAGATACATTTGAAGTGTAGAATTGGAGTTTATAATATTGATCTACTTCCAGGTTCATGCACGGCACGTGATTAGCAGTTGCATTCAAAGATCTTGCCCATTTCAGAAATTCCTACCTTCATAACCAGCAAAAGATGGAATAAATATCTAGATTTATTATATTTAAATTTTAATTCAATTTAAAATACTTACAGTATTAATTCTTATTAAAATTCCTAAATGAAGTTATTTCTCACTATCCCTTTATTCCTATGTCTGTAAATCATTGAAAGTGGGCTAGCGTTTCCAGTACAGTGATGGCTGAGATGATCAGATTCGGCTGACTGGGCCCAGCAAACATTATAGGATATTGTGTGTTCCCATGTGTGCACATTTGTACACACACACAATCAAAGAAAACCCTCCTGAGCTACAAAATACACAAAAACACAAACACACCCACACAAGCCTCAAAGAAGGGCATGGGAAGAAGCAGCCCAAACAATCATTCATCTAGATCTATCTTAAGAAGTTTTCTCTCTCTCTTTTTTTAATCTAAAGAAAAAAATATCACCTAATTATCTAGGAGGATACATTAGGTTTCCTCTTAGCACTTTCTCACTAATGTCTGCAGCCGTTAAGAACAAGGAAACGTGTGAGATTCTGCTCTGGAAAAACATGTGCCGACCTCCTCCCAAGAGCCCAAGAGGAAAAGTGCTGCTATGAGGAACTAGAGGTTCTCCCCTATGTCATGTGCTCCATACATTCAAGAACCCCTGTGGTTCAGGTCAAGTTCTGCAGTTCCAAGTAGGGGCAAGCTCACCCTTCCAGATCCATCCCAAGGCTACACTGGGATGTAGCTGGATTGTAACTTACAAGTTAGTTTTCCAAAACAATTGTCCCATGGAAAAATTCTTACCCACCCTGACTGGAATCTGTGTATGTTAACATAAGGAAGCTACATTACCAATGGCACAGGTAGGTATTTTGAGATGATCTGAAAACCCAATCACTATAGCACTGGAAAAATAAATGCTGAGTTATTCACAAATGAATTTTGGGAATAACAAGTGATTTGTCCATACTGAAACTTTTAACGAGGTCATAAAAAAGCTCATCCCACAAGGAGGTTTCTCTGAGTGCCTCATTAGCAATATGAAAGCACCTCCTACCATATCAAATCTCATTACCCACCAACCAATAGAAGTGTATTAAACTCTGGATCAAATTCCGTTCTGGGAGGATCTGAGCTCCCCTTATTTTTCCTAACTTCAAAATTGTCACAAAGTTGCTGGGGGGTGTTTAAGTAACATGTTAAATACTAGTCTATTCTGCATTTCAAGTGCCCCAGAATGGCTGGGTTCCAGAACTAGGAAGCCACCCCCTGGCAGGTGCCCAGCTTGTATGTGGGTCGGTGATACAACACCTCTCACTTTGCCCACTGACTTTGCCAGGTGAGAATGCAGGGCACACCTGCCCGCAGGGCGAACAGAAAAACAGGTTCAAAAATGAAGTGATGTAAGTGACCTGATACCCTACTTATATTTCATTCAAACCAATTATTTTAAATCTTAAATACCTGAACTGTTATAAAACTTAATACAAGTTCAGAGTTCAACCTTAGAACATATTACTGGGCTGTATAAACCATTTGCCTCAATGGAAAATAAAGAGTGATTAGAAATTGCAAGTATCTACAGCTACCCTGTCCAGTCCAGTGGCCACTAAATGCCTATGACTATTAAGCAGAGGAAATGCGGCCAGTTCGAAATGAGAGGTGCTGTACGTATAAAATATTTGCTGGATCTTGAAGGCCCAGTATGAAAGAAATGAACACAGAAAGAATGTAGAACACAGAAAGAATGTAGAATATCTCAAAAACTTTTTCCTATTGGTTACATGTTGAAATGATAGTATATTAAATAAAATACATTATTAAAATTCGATTCACCAGTTTCTTTTCATGGTTTAAGATGTACCTATTTGAAAATGTTAAAGTTCATACGTGGCTTACCTGATATTTCTATTAGACAGTTCTGAGCTAAAACACGAGAGGTTCTATAACATCCATTTATGGACCACAAAGTCCTTTCCAAAAGCTATGAAAATAGGTAAGGGCAAACAATTCAATCTGGCTAATAACTCTAGAAGACCAATGAAAGGCATACCCGGTACATAAATTATAGTTTGGATTCCAGCATATAAAAAAGATATGATTACAAATAATTAGAACAGATGTCACAGTATAAACAAGTATTTTAAGAAGAACACAAAGGAAGAGTAAGGGCACCCTAGGAAGGCAAAATGTTTTAAGGGGTATTTCGGGAAATAATATATCTGTTTGGGCGAACACTAAAAAAATAGGTAGGATCTTACAGGTCGTGATAAGATGCAGCAGTTTAAAATTGACAAATATCTTTGTGGTACACTAACACCTCTTAATAAAAAGGAAAAAAAAAAAAAACATTTCAGAAGGGACAGAAAGGTAGGCACAAGAACCCAGAGAAAGAAAGGGCCACTGGTTTTGGGGTATCAGCAGATAAGGTGAGGTACACATGCAAGGCTGCAAATGCAGGTTAGGGCCCAGTAACGAGAGTTCAGAATGCCCTGATGGGGAATGTGGACTTCGTCACAGGGCTCAGGAACCATCACCTCCCTCCTACCAAGTGTTAATAGGAGCGGAAACATATAATAGGGACATTATCAAGTCATGGGGACTTATTCTGGAAGAAAGTAAACAAAGGCTTGTAGGCAGGCAGAATGAATTCCAAGTTATGGGAATATAATAAGTCAAGGTATGAATGAGTCCTACAAGAATACAAAAAGGTACAAGGGTAACAGAAGAAAGTGAAGCACTAATGTGATAGAAAGAATTAGTCTAGTGGGAGTTAGAGGATAATCCGAACCCAGGCAGTGGCAGTTCAGGAGGTCGCACGCATCTGCACACAGATGTTTATAGCAGCTTTATTCATAATGGCCCAAACTTGGAAGCAACCGAGATGTTCTTCAGTGGGTGGGTAAGTAAGTAAACTGTGGCACATCCAGGCAATGGAAAGATGTGGAAGAAACTTAAACACATATCACTACGTGAAAGAACCCAATCTGAAAAAACTCAAAACTGTATGGTCACAACTATGTGCTACTCAGGAAAAGGTAAAACTATGAAGATAATAAAAATATCCGTAGTTGACAGGGGGAAGAAAGTAGGAGGGATAAATATGTGGAATACAGAGCAGTTTTAGTGATAATACTGTTTGACACCATAACAATGGATACATGTCATTATATATTTGTCCAAACCCACAGAATGCACAAGAGTGAACCATAACGTAAACTCTGGACTTTGGATGATTATGGTGTAGTTTCATCAATTGTTAACAAATGCCCCACTGACCTGAGGGAAGTTGATTAAGGGGGAGGTATGCATGTGTGGAGACAGGAAGGATTAAGGAAATCTCTGTACATTCTGCTCGGTTTTGCTGTGAACCTAAAACTGTACTAAAAATAGTCTTAAATAAAATTTTCAAAGTATGCAAGAAAGGTAAAGGAGGTGATCCAGAGTTCAGATATAAATAATCATAAAAGGAAAGATGGAAAACAAAGGGATAAAAGAAGGTACCGAGAGATGTTGAGGTAGAGAAAAAAGCTGGTTATTTTACTCAGTAAACAAGTGCCGAGCAGCTACCAAAGGCCAGGAGCCCGGGTGCAAATTCACAGCGGATGGACTGCAAAGGCGTCGTCTGTGGAGCATGAGGGGAGAGCACGCTGGGAACCCTGGGAAATGGGGTTGGCTTGCATCAGCTGCTAGGTGGAAGGTGATAAGTCATCCAATAGGAATAATTAGGTGCATCTAGTAACATTAGGATACAGCTGATGTGACAACATGAATAAGAAATGGATTTAACTGGTAGGGTTACATGACTTGATACATCAACCTTAGAAAACTTAACAGCGATTAAAGAGAGAAATTAGTTTTTCCCAGATAAAGAAGATCGAGAACAACATGTTTAGAAAATGTGAACGTATCAACAAGTCCAGGATATTTGAAGAAATATGTAAAAATGATTATCCATTGAGCCCCTCCTGGTTAGAGATGACTTTAAAAAACCGAGGATGATGGACTAAAAGCCTTAATTAGAGGAAGATTATGAGAGAAGGATAAAATTCAGTGGACCTGATGAGCGTTTTAGGTTCAAGATTAGAAGACTACGGTCTGAGAAGAATGTCAGGGCTGGAAACCCTATAGGTACAGTATTTATAAGTAATGACAGAGTCCGAGGCATGACTGTGTCGCAGACAGCAGAAATGCAATATGAATGAAGGTGACTAGGAAGGAGCTGGCTAGCATTTCAACGGACTATCAACTGAGATGGTGATTTGAGACAGGAAAAGGTAACCGTATGACCTCCTTTGTCTGGGATCCTTAGTTTATGACTGTGGTCCTAGTGTCAAATCTGGTTTCAATAATAAATTGTGTAACTGTCCTAGTAGTAGGTAATATAGTTAATTAAAAGAAAAAAAAACAGTGTTAAAGACTAATAAACTAGTGTCCTACGGTCTGGTGACTGTAACAAAGAGGACAGATAGTGATATAAACAGAGATGGATATCAAAATTGGTGCAATTACTGAATGACAGTAAGGGAGGCTTGAGGCCGGAACCGGAAGCCCTGTTGGGTCTCTTTCCAGGACAAGTAAGGGGTGCGGGAAAAGAAGGGGCCTCTGAGTGGGTTTCATAAGATGATGTTAGTGATGCTTTCAATACAGTTGGTAATTTGGAAGAGGTGCAGGAGGAAAAGATCAGACACACTGAAATCCGTTCCCAATGAAAAGTGGGTTTTATAAGATGTTGAAAAACGTACTGAATTAGAGAGGGACCTGGTAAAAGTGTGTCACTCAAGATAAAGCAAGAGTATCCATTTTTAGTTCTAAAAGCCCTCATATACGAATGCTCATGAATGCTGGGTCACCAACCTTGATTCAAGATTACAAGCACACTGCTAGTTTCGTATAATTTTTACAGCAATCATGGAGCTTTCTTGGTTTAACACTTGCCATTATTTGGTTTGTTTACTAAGTATATACTCAATTCAGTAATGGGAAGCAGTCATGTATACAACAGACTCCAAAGAGAGAAAATGGCTGAACAACTTCAAATTTCAGTTTGTAAAACTGGTTCACTGGCTTCAGGTAGTAAGAGCCCTGTGGACCAAGATTTCGTTCAGGTCATGCTGGGACTTTCAAATCTAGCTATGACTAAGAAAGAATATCAAAGAGCTACAAAAACAGTAAGAGCTAGGCAACTGCAACATTTAGGAAAAAATGGCAATTAAACCCGAACCAATGGCCATTTCTACAACTGGTTCATGGAATATAGGCGAGGGGACCAGCCTTGGCCCAGAATACAACCAGTTACCTCCACGGGAAAAGCTCGGATGTTGTCCAGTTGGCAAACCTGACTCTCACTGATGTATGTCCCTGCCCTGCAAGAATAATTTTGCTACTTAAGATTCAAATTTTTATGACTGTAGATAAATACTGCTAGCATGAAGTTGATTTTTCCTTGTTTCTCTCCTTCTTTATAATTTGCTTGTTTAGCTTTGAGTTCTGCCACATTGAACCCATTTTTCTAAACCTAAGAAGCAGCACAAAACAGCCTAACTAAAAAAAAAGTGACGGGAAAGTCGGGCAATGGCCACTAAAGAGAAGCCCACCATCATCAATGGACGAGAAACAGCAATTAGGTCTCCTCTGCGCACGCAGACCCTTATGCATTTGTGAAATATATTTGCATTTTTGTGAAATGATTTTTTTAATTCTATAAAATATATTATAAGAACATCTGTGCCCATCTATACAGAAGTCAGAAAACTTTACATTAATGACTCAAAGCCTTCTAAGTCCTATTTACTCTTCTACTTGGAAATCTGCGACACTAGGGGACATCTGAGAGAATACTAAAGGAAAGGGAGAAGAGGTACAGTCACCATCACCCCGGAGGATGTCAGGGCATGAACCTGATGAGTGAGCCAGATGGCCATTCTCATCCAAAGAGCCTGGTTTTATAATTTCATGATTTGAATGTAAGCATTTGACTTTAATTGAAAATGAGAATCTATTAAGTTATGGGATTACGATCCCAAAGAAGAAGAGGTGAAAATGTATTTCCTAACAATCAGGAAACCAAAGAGAGTTAAAGAAACTTTAGGAAACATTTATAAATGCCTCTGACTTTATTCACAAAGGAAAGGATAATAAATGGCAAAAAAAAAACCCAAAACACCACATCTCATAAAAAGAACCCCCCCCAACACACACACACACAAAACAAGGCCAAACCTTTCTTAGCAAAAATTCAGATTTAGCTAATGATGGATAAAACAATCCCAAAACACTGCTTTAAAAATTTTCTAAACTACAGATCAAAACAGACCATCACATCTCTCACTCAGATTTTCACTCTCTGTGGAACTACTGGTGACACAGTATCAGCAAAATTTCAATCCCAACACTTGAGATTTAAACAGTTAAAATTGACTCGGTGATGTTTGATCAATTATATTAAAATGAAACACTAGACCCTGCATAACAGGACTTCACACTTACATTTTTTTTCTATAAAAGCAAACTTGGATGGGAGTAGACAGAGACTCCTCTACTGAGAAATAGAAAGTTACATCGATACAAGAAACAAAACTATATGCTAATGGTTCAGCATCTATAAAATCCTGAGCGCAAAGGCCACTTACCTCCCATCCGCGTAGTCTGTATCTGCTCCACCCCACCAGACGTCCGAGTCATCCTCCTCGGCATCTGCTGAGTCGATATTGTCACTCTCCTCGGCCAGCGGGCAACATACGAACTCCACCCCTCGGAACTTGTCAATGCCACAGGGCAGCAACATGCCGTAGTCATGCAAGTTGGTGCTCTTCTCACTGCAGGTCTGGACAAGGCAAGGAGGAAGCGGTGAGAGCGGGAGGGTAGGTGTTTTTCTTTGTGAGAAAGTGCAAATATAATAATCAGCACACACATCCACAAGAACCACTTTTGTTACTGAAACAATGAAATGCATCATTTGCTTTTTGAGCGGATCTACCTTGTACAATAATTTCTTTAGTCAGGCCACTTTGGTACCCATAATTTTAACTTTATTACTTATTGAATAAGGATGACTTGTTATACTACAGAAATGGAAAAAAAAATAGGAGTGGAAACCAATAGAGAAGTAAGGTATGGAAGAGGCTAGACCTATACAGGTGAATTGATATCAGAGGATCAATGCTTTCTGGCTTCTTTAGCGCATCAGGAGGAAGTAGCTGCTCCAGGTACGCCCACAGCTCACTTCAACTTACAGACGCAGTTTCACTCACTTAAAACTTAGTCTAGAAATTCTAATTCTTGGCGCACTTCCAGAATAACAATCTTGGGAAGAGAAAAAATTAACTCTTTGTTATAAATGAGAAAATACAGTCACTTAGACATTTCTCTTTCGGTGTCTTTTTGCTTTCCTGGGATTTGCTAAATTTGCACAAATCCAGATTAACATGAAGCTTTGAAGGCATCCACTGGTAACAGAGGAAAGATGACCATTTCAACACATGTAAGTAGGCAAACAATGAAAATATTAGAGTGTCTTTTGACTTCATAGGAATTAGGTAATTTTTGTTTCATAGCAACAAAAAAGTTTGCAAAAATTCAAGGACAAATGAAAAATGAGGTTATCAGATGGATATTGCAGGGCTTTAAAATTATCTGGTTTGTTTTCTCAAGATCAATAAGCCCCCAAACATATTTTTGTATAAAGAAAATTCTATCCTATAGTAAATGAGAACACATTATTTTATTAAAGACAAAATTAATGCTAAATCTTAAGTGGTGTTTTTTGCTGAACAGCCTTAAGGCTCTGATCCAGTGGTTAAACTGAGGGAGGTCAGGGTTTATCAAGCTCAGGACCACTGAAACTTTGGACCAGATAACCCTTGGGGAAGGCAGGAGTTGAAAAGGGAGAAGATGCTGCCCTGTTCACCGAAGAGTGTTTGGCAGGCTCTGGCTCTAACCACCACCACCAGCAGTGGCACTCCTTCCCACCGCGACAACCAAAAATGCCTCCTCTGGCACGGGGTCCTGAGGAGGGCTGGGGCAACACCGGCCCTGTTTCAGAACCACTGCGGTGGACTGAGGAGCCTAATTCTAGGGGACTGATAACACCACACACACACATTGTACTTGCATACATTCATTAGAAAAACTTCATAATGTATTAAGGGGAAAAGACATTTCAAAGGGTATATACTATAAAAACATGACATTTATGCTAATTATCACATGTCTTTTATCAGTTTTGCCATATGCATGAGTTAGCCAAGGCTAAGCTGTGTCAGACCCTTCTGCGTGGCGTGGGCCCAGCACCCACTCGGAGATGCACAGGACCCACGTCCACAGATAGGTTCTTTCGTGGGTAATCAGATTTGTAATGTACCTAAGCTGTTTTGAAGTTTGCTCTTTGGTAAAAAAAACTCCCACACCCTGCAAATGCTTACTGTAACTTCCTAAAATCCATGCTGAGCCTTGCAGGGGCCAGTGACTGGCTCAACCACTTTTGCCTTTTCATTTGCTAATGTCCTTCTTCTGTGATGTGATTAGGGGCATTGGCTCCTCTGTTGTAACGGGATAGTGAGGAAGAACCATCTTGTAATGTGAGAGAAATAGAATAAAGGCCTGTGATGGCGGAGGCTGCGGCCTTTGCTCCCCTTGAGAGAAAAGCCATGCTGTCGTCCTTATTCCTCCACCGGACTCTGTAGTCTGTGTGCATGTTTTAATTCATCCACAATGACGTGGACACTGCTGGCCAGTGGCCGCATCACTAAGCTGATGGATGCACTCACCCACTCTGGAACAATGAAGGTGGTAGCAGGGCATGGTAAACACAGACCTGGGCAGCTTATCTTAGGAACTGAACGCTCACTAGTTTTCATGTTGGTACTGGACAAGCTACTTCCTGTTCAGTAGAGCCACATACCCCAGTAAATAATAGAAAAAACTGTTAAATCATTACAACTTTGTATGTGACAAAGGAAAACAGCAGGTAAACAAAAATAATTTGAAGAAAAGGTGCATTTCACACTCTAAAGAATGTAAGATTAGAGTTTTTAATTTAGCAAACATGGCATGGATTCATAATGAATCTAAATAGACCCTGTTTTGGACTCTACAAATACTCATGGGTAGGGTTTATTTTGTAATAACAAAAAGAAAGAAAAAGAACTCATGCATCAATACAGCAGTCACCTTGCAATACCCTCTAAAATGTCGATGCTTTAAACAAGAAAGAATGTGTGGCCAGGTACCTCTTTGGCGACGGTGTGCCAGTGAAGGTGGGTTTCACACACGTCCATCCTCTCCTGGTGCAGGAATTTGCACTTGTCGGGAACAAGCAGGGCGTCACTCACAAACTCGCCAACTGCAAGCAAAGGAAACAGCCTCCTGTCATTCTGTCTGCATCACAGGGTTCTTATCACAGAGATGGTGTCAAGAAAGGACGGGCTAGAAGTCGGAGAAGTTAATCAGGTGTGTGAATGATGAAGCAATCAATCCAGGGAAGCTGCCACCTTTAGAATGTGGCGTCCTGTGTCCTCAGCAGCCCAGTTCTTTGCTACATCAACCTTCATGGTTAAAATACTTCCCACATATTTTAAGTAAAATGTTTAATGAATAGGAATCCCTGAGTGTAAAGTCAATCACAAAAGAGCAGCCATTCAATTACAGTTGACATGGTTTAGGCAATCATTGGAGCAGAATCAATCTAAGTACTTGCCTACCCCTCTTCCTCAGATGCTGTAATCTATTTGTAACTAATACACGGACAAAGCCAAAGGGGGGGGTAGGATTGAGGGTGGGGGGTGGGGATGGGTGGGGTGGAGAGACAATGGAGACAACTATACTTGAAAAAAATAATAAAATAAATAAAATCTTTTAAAAAATAAAAGAAAATTTAACATTTTGTCTACTTCCTAAACAGAACCTATATATGCACATGTGTAACATGTTTGTATATGTAACTACACACATATATGTACACAGAGTTTAATTCAATTAAATTGTATAAACTGCTTCAACTCTTGCTGTGTTTGTAAAGAAAATGTGTATCATGCAAACTATTCTGAGCATTGCTAGTACTGCAGATACAAAGATATCATACAAAGTCCTACAAGAATTTACATTCATGTGAGAGTGAAAGTTGAATAATTACAATATAATATGCATGCTGTGAGCTAAATTTTTATTTGTCTTGTTCACTAGTGTATCCCTAACTTTTTTGCATAGATTCTGCACATAGTAGGCAATAAGTTATCTTGACAAATGAAGAGGTTAAATGCTGTAACAGAAATGAAGGAAAGTGCTGGGCCACATAGTGAATAAATCTGGTTGGATGCACTGGGACAAACTCCAAGGTAGAATAGAGTCTAAATGGATGTGGAGAATGAACAAAATTCTGAGGTGCAAGAATAGTAGTGCTCATCTGGTTTAACAGTCTACCCCTAATCCCTGACCCAGGTCTAGCAGACATGACCTGATTGGGAGGGTGGGTGAACGGATGGCAGGCAAAAGGCACTTTAAAATGAGGGGACATCCGGCGCACAGAGAGGATGAAGAAGCGCACGTGCACTGTGGCTGGAGCGCAAGGCAAGCAGGAGAGCAAGTCCAGAAGGAAATGAGACTGAGAAGTATGTTTTAGAGTCTAAGAGCTTGGATACCACTTTGTACTCAACACCGGCCCAAAGATATTTGAAACAGGAACAGCACGCTCGAGTTTGTTCTCCGGACGAACACTTTACTTCAGTGGAGACTGGACTAGTGAGTGGGACGATGAGAGCAGGGTGACCGCTGAGCAGGGCGCTGCCAAACTTCAGGCAGGACCCGTGAGACCAGATTTCAACCGGCTACTCTACGCAAGCCGAGAATACAAACTGTTCACCCACCAGCACAGGCAAGAATGTCTTTTTATTTTCGTAAGATGCTACACGAAATTTTCTGAAATGCAACAAAAAGCGAGAAAGGCCCTAAGAAGAAGACAAAACCTTTTCAGCAACTTCATATAACGGGGTTCTTTAAAACTCTTTCCATAAAGGCATTTAAACTTTAGTCTGTGTTTAGCTGACACATCCAAGATGTCTCATGATAATTAAGTACTTAGTTTATAAATAATACTTAGATAAAAATCTAAGCAAATCGCAGAGATGAAGAACCTCTCATTCCTGAAATCGTAAGACAATCGATGAGGAAAGTAGCATGGGAGAGCTCACGGTGCCCCGGGGACAGCAGGTGCTGCGTGGTGGGGAAGGTGGCTGATGCTCCAGGCGCTTCACTGCATCTCAGCTCCACACCGGCTGTGTGATGAGCCTCTTATAACACAAACCCCACTTCCCAGGGGAGAAGTGCCTGCCAAGAAATGTGTCTGAGGACACTCACCCTGAGGACATGATGACCAAGTGACCCAGAGATAAACATTAAGGTAAACATTCTAAGGAAATCCATAATAATGCAAGTGGTGTCACATTTTTCGTTTCCTTTTACATGGAATACTATAAAATATCAAAAGCAAGAAAACAAAACACCTAAAACTTAGAGGAGATGGAGAATAGAAAATCAACATGATCTTCTTCCAAAGCCTATCTACCCTCCCCAGGTGCGCTCTTCAGGGTTTCTCAGGACAGGCAATGAACTGAAGCTGTTACCCAAGAACACCAAACACCCGAGGCATCCCAGTTTTTCAGGCCACAGGAAGAAAGAAGTGACGATGGCCTGAAAATGCCTGTCTGCGATTAGCTCAGGTCAGTAAAACCATATTGCCATATTTACACATGTTTGAAATACTAAGTGATGTTTTTCTATTTTACAAGTAATTACTACAAAGGTTGCATACCCAGCCCAAGGCTATTAAATTGGTGCTTGAGTCAATCAGGAGCAGATATCAGATACTCTCAGCCTCAGGCTGGAGGAGTCTCATGGCAAAAACTGTGTCTTTGTCTTGTTTTACTTGCCCTTAGGCCAATCTGCTGAGAACTAGCTATTTTTAATGCAAAGCCAAAGTCACTGAGAGGTGTTTACCTCGGTGAAATCTACTGTTCAACAAAAGAAGATATATTGCATTAATTTATAAAAGGATATTTGAATTTTTTAATTTGCACAATGACATTTCATTTAATATCGTAAATACGCTCTTAGATCTCTCACATTGGGCGCAGCCAATGCATATATGCTGCCCAGCATGAGATTGCTTTTTAAAAGATTGATGCTGGTTATTCAATAAGCCCTCAGGATTAATGTCAAACTAGAAAACTCGTTCTACTCTAACATTAAAATAAAATTCAGAATGACTCTGTGGTTTTACAGCCCTGTCTGATTTATAGTATCTTCGAAACTGATGAAACATTCTAGTAGGCTACACAGCAGAATTTTCAAGCAATTAAAATGCAAAAGTGTGTTTTAAAATTATAATAAAGAATTACAGAGTGGTAAAATTGTAATGAGCTTTCCTCACACTTAGCTTAACGTGGTTTGTTTTCTTGGTTTTTTTAATTCTAACAGAAATATTCTTAAAAATCTATGATATGGCAGGAAATAGATAAGAACTCTGTATTTTCCATTCCATTTTTCTGTGAAACTAAAATGCTCTGAAAATAGTTTTTTTTTAATATAAAAACTCCAATGGTATGTACCCTTCCATGCAGAGCCATGCACATTTTTATTTCTAAAACAAACCGTCTGTTGATTTAGTTGATCTGTTTAAAAAATTCTTAACAGAATTCAAGTAAAAGAAATGAAAACAACTTAAGTGTCATAATGAGAAATCATGCTCCTGTTCATGCCACACGTTCAAAAATTTGGCACCCAGTGGATAATTTAATTGTAGTGGATAAAGTCATTGATACACATATAGATATTAATTTGAGCAATAATACACATAAAGTAGTATCAGATTATAACTCAAAGCATAAAATAAATATTCATGAGTCCAAATCACTGAATGAGTGAATAATTGGTGAGAAAGACACAAATCTGCTTTGCAGAAGAATTCCAAATAATTTATGTAGGTTCTCTGTCCATGAGGGGGTGGAGCTCACTTCTCCACTCCAGGACTGTGGGCTACCCATACGACTGACTACCTTCCAGAGACTACAGTAGGCAATGGGTAAAAAGTGTACTTTACAGAGGAGAAACCTGACAAACACTACCCCAAGCCAGGTGATCAAGGTCAATATCAACAGTGACGTATCACATTGATAATCTGTGCCCTTGATAGATGATAGAAAGGACACTTTATCTCCGTGGTCTTCTTTTCAAATCAACAGTATTAAGGTAAGACATTAATAACGGGAAACTCAGTGGGTAGTGTATAAAAACTCTCTGGACTATCTTTCCTCTCCATTTTTTTTCTTTTGCAAATCTTAAAACTTAAAAACCATTAAGTCTACTTAAAGAATTTTTGAAGCTTCCACATAAAATCTCAACATAATAGGGACATAGCTCTTTGGTTCTCCATCAACATCCTGACCTTCAAAAAAATGCCCATGAAATTATCGTAGCTGAAAAGAACTCAGGTTAAAAAGATCTTACTGATCGGGGTTTCTCTTCCTGGCATCAATAACAACTAGACAAAGATTGGTTTTAGATTTTCTTGGCAAATCTTCTCTTACTCCATAACATGTATGATACATCGCATTTAAAGTCTTTCAAAAACTTCAGGAATTTCAGAATAATCACACATACATTAATAATAAAGGAAATTGTTTGCTTCTCAAGTTTAACCTTGCCTTAGCAACGTAAACAGGACCGATGCAGAATTCAATTCCCTTTCACACAGGAGGGCTCTCAGGCCTGCAGGGTTTCTGCATGGCTCATACAACCAGGCTGACACTGTTGTAGTGCTCACTACTCCTGGAAAGGGTTCACCCTTCCACAAATTCTGCAGCTTGGTCTCCTCACCACCCAACTCAAGGTTGGTTAAATTCTAGGCTCTTTTTTTATTGCATCAATTATTACTCATATTCTTGGTTTTATCAATAATGGACCATCTTTGTAATAATTCCAAGATCAGTTAAAAGATGGAGTTACAAAAATAGTGATTGCTAAATCTTTCTAGGTCATGGGCTCCTCAAACTCTAACATGCTTCAGAGTCACCTGAGATGCTTGATCAGCCTAGAGACCAACCTCCCTCCAGCCCCAGCATCTGGTCCTCATTTCAGTATGCTGGGGGGGCCCGAAAACAGAGCTCCCCAAGGGGGTTCCCATTCAGGTGGCTCGTGGACCACACTTTGAGACATGATGGTTAGAGCAGGGTTTTTGACTCTTTAACTTGCCCCCATATCACCTAGGGATCTTGTCAGAATGCAGTCTCTGATTGGACATGAACACGGTGGGACTGATTCAGCCTGTCTAACAAGCTCCCAAGTGATTCCATTCAACTGTTCCTTCAGGTAGCCAGGGTCTACTTAAGACAATTCATTATAACTGATTTTACTACTAAAGTATTTTTTTAAGTTACAGGTTATTGCATTATGAAACACTTATTAGATGGCTTGTCTTTTTCTTTTTTATTTTATTTATTTATTTTTTGTTGATTATACTTATTTATTTATTTAATGTCTTTTTCTTTTAATTATGGTAAAATACACATGACATAAAATTTACCATCTTAACCACTGTTTAAAGTGTACAGTTCAGTCCTGGTAAGTACATTCACATTGTTGTACCACCTGCTCTTTTCATCTTGCAAAACTGAAACCCTAAACCCATTTCCGACAAGTCCCCAACGCCCTCTCCCCAGCCCTCTGGCCGCCAGCATTCCACTCTGTCTTTATGAATTTGACCAACCGAAGCATTTCACACGGTCTGTCCCTTCAAGCCTCTCTTCCATACGCCTGCGAGCCCTGTACCATGGATTTGTCACTTTGGCACCACCTCAAGGACTGGGTACCCTTTAACCACGTTGCTCCTGTTTCGTCTTTGGTTTCTTTAATCACAGAAGACACAAAACAAGGTACAACAGAAAGAGTTCTATGTTTGAAGCCAGAGAGGAGAAAGCAACACAATGAATGACTCAGGAAAATGCAGTGATTTCCTTCTATGAAAAGAGAGGCCAACAATGCCTCCTAGCCAGGGAGATTCAAGTAGGATGAGAGGCAAGAATAAAAATGAAAACCGAACACAGTTTGGTTTAATTTTGAGAGGTCATCGCTGCTACCACTCAGTTTTGCTGGATATCACTGTACCCAGTTCCACAAAAGATACAAAAGGACCGAGACATAACCTGCACCAAAGGAGCACCGAGCAGCACAATCCAACAGAAAGAAAGTGCAGGCTTTGCAGTTTCAAATTCCAGCAGCCACGTTAAAAAAGTAAAAAAAAGGGGGGGGGGTAAAATTAATTTTGTAATATGCTTTATTTAAACCAGTGTATCCCGAATACTATCATTTCAGCACTCGATCAATGTAAAAAATTATTACTGAGACAGTCTACATCTGTCCTCCCTTCCGCCAGACTACCTCTTCAGCATCTGGTCTGCATTACACTCAGCACAGGTCAGTGGGCACCAGCACGTCTCAAGTGCACACGGGGCTGGCAGGGGGCCGCCGCTGCGCTGTGCTAGTGTAGGGTCGAGCTTCACACATCGGGAATACCTTTCAAGGAGCGATGAGTAGAATGTGGACAAGTTGAGGCTATGGGGGGAAATTTGAATATAAGGATACTGGCCTGAACAGAGAAATAAACAGCAAGCTTGAATTCACTGGGAAGAATGTATGCACAGTTCTCCATGCTATCGGAACACCATACGTGCTGACCATTGGGAAGGAAATCACTGGAATTTAATGTCACTACCATCAACCCTATCTATCAGCAAATTGTCCCTCCTCCCTCATTTCTTACTGCTGTGCTCATATTATAATTTGTATTTATAAATGTGCAATTAATTCAGGTGTAGAAATGTGAATAAGGTCCCCTGTACATCCACACCTTCTTATCTTCAGCCTAGCTCAGTCTTCTGTATTCTGAGAGATAAGAGGAAAGGCAGAATTATAGGGATACCACCTTAAATTTTCTACGTTTACAAGTATCTTCACTGGCTGCATTCTCCTACTACTTTCTTTCCTTCTGACTTATTAAAAAATTCATAGCTTAATAGATTTTAAAGATGCAATTAATTAGGGTTATATATGGGGCTTTTAAAAAGCCACATAATTGCTAACAAAATACCAATCAGGCTGATGCAGTGAGGCAAGAGAACCACCAGTTATTACCAAAACCTTAAATTACATGGAGAGGTAAAAATACACAGCATGTTTTTTCCACATACCATATTCAGAAAGCCATGTGAGAGGTAGGTTATAATCAAGACAGGAAGAAGCACTTTCCCAGATAAACTTCTCAAAAGAGTCGCAGACCTTCATTTTCAAAACCCCGGCTGTTCTTTCCAACCCACTGCCATCTGACCCTGCTCCAACAATCTTCTGCAACTCTTCTTTCAAGGTCAATAGCGATAAAAATGCCTTAAGTCTCTTGTCAGCCCTCAATTCACTGTCCGCTCTACCGTATTATTTTCTGCCTTAAATTCAGCTTTTTCCTCTAACTTTCCATGAAGAGACATAGCACTTGTTTTCTCATTTTCTATTTTAAACAAATTGTTCATACTCTCTCACTGACTCATCTTTTAATAATTTTGATGATAAAGTAAGTCTGTCCCCTAATTTCTGATCTTACTTTCTTATTCAGATATATCATCCACGCCTAAGGATTTAATAACCAACTCTACCCTCAACGTTGACCTTACTATTGATTTCCATTCCTTTGCTGGTCAGCCACTTAAGAAGGTATTGTTTTTTAGCAAATGTAATAGATTAAAATCAAGTGCCAACTGAGCATCAAATTCTGGAATGCACCCAAAGAACAATACGCAATTCCTCAGTGGGTCGTAATCTATCTTATGCAGAAGCAAGAGAAGGAAAAGAACCAATACTCAACATGTTGAGGGAACCCAACCCAAATGGCAGCACCGCTGAACAAATTCCATCTGTATGTAAAACCCAGGTCCCCTTTCCCACTGTGCTATGCTTCTATGTTCTCAGTAAATATGTAAAATACGTATCACTAATTCATGTCCCTACCCCCGTAGGTTATACCTCTATTCCACTGAAACAATCCATATTCCCGAGGCTAGACCTCAGAGATCATGCCACACGTAGGAACGTTCTGAAATTCTGAACTCCAGGAAACCACTTCCTGAGCGGAAACTATTCCTTCTGCTTCTCCCCTCCCTCATTTCATCTCCTACCACTACTCATCCTGACCCACGTCCCTGAACTCTTCATCGCTGGCTGCATTTAACAGGGGAGGTTTCACTGCCCGAACTCCAATTTCCTGTCTGTCTAGCGCAGGAAGGACCCTTAGCATATACATTCATCACCTGTGCTTATAACCAGCCACCACCATCCCTGCTGATGGTGCCCAGACTCAGCTGTTCCAGCCAACTTCTCTCCTAATGCCCAGCAGCCACGCTGTGCTCCTGGGAGCTTATGAGTGTCCCTCTGGGGTCTCTTGTACAGAGCCTGGACTTGGACTATCTAGATTCTGGAGATGATGACATTATCTCTGAATGATGAGAGTGATAAATGTTCTATATTTCAAGGGTTTTTCCAACTCAAATCTTCTCAGAAAAAAAAAAAAAAAAAAAGAACTAATATCCCAAAAGATGCAAAACTATGAAGAACAAAAGGAAGTGGATAAAGAGAGAATGAAAAAAATTATCATGACATTTAACAAAAGAGTTAGCCAGGAAATAATTTCAATATGGTATTTGAAATTTAGGACAACCTTTTGCTGATATCCTAAGCAAACAAGGCCTAGATATCCTAAGGCTTTGTTAAAACATGGGAAAAAATTAGAGTTCTGTCATTGTCCCTGCGACACTACCTAAGGAAGAGTGACACAACGTCTAATAGAATAAAAAAATTGAATAAATATACATGATTAAGTTCTTCAATGAAATGTTTCAGAAATTACACAGCTCCACTTTGAGTTGTGTTTCAAAAATCATATAATCTTTTCGATGGGGATGGATCCCAGCTAAGTCAGACTCTCTCCCTCTGTCAGTCTACTGTGGACTTAGAAACTGCCACTCAGACTTGTAAACAAGGGTTAGTTTAATTACTGCAAATCAATTAGCCAGGGGTTATCACTCCTGAGAGAGCCGAAATAATTGAATTTCTGGACTTCTAAGGAAGGAGATTTGGGGCAGGAAATTACATTAAGGCAGCAGGAAACTCTCCCCTGGAAAATTCTGATTCCACTTCTCTAATCCAGTGTCTTATGACGGCTTCTTGGTCTGGCCCAACTGAGTTACTACTGTCTGTACCAGCTGTTTCTCACAAGCAAAAGCTGAGAAATGGCTGTGAACCTCTGCAGTAATGGAACAGAAAGCCCGCATTATAACAAATAAATAACGGACTTGATAATAAAGGGGGTACTGGAAATCTGTTTAAGGATAACTTAAACCCCAAGAAAATCTAAGGTCTATTAAAAATTTGCACAATTTGAGACTATCAACTGGAGCCTTCCTTCCTCAATAAATATTAAAAACAATTTCTGCGTTGACAAAGTCCCCCGTGTCACACATTAGAACAGAGCACAGCTACTCTGGAACCCGGTCATCTTCTTTTATCCTTCATCTTCAACCAAGGATGTGAATGAAAATTCATGCTCATTTTGCTACTGTTCTGCTCGACTGGAGTTTATAATGAAAACGTCTGTTCCTTTCTAACAAAGCACAAGTGTCATTCAAATTTCACACACCAGGCAAAGAGTGAATGTGTTTGTTTCGATGCAGAATCACTTAAATGTGTCACTCTGAGCCACAGCATATTTATGGACGCTAGAGTTTAAAATTCTCAGAAGCAATAAAGCAAAGGTGTCCAAAGAAGGTGCATTCAGGCTTCGGACAACCTCAGACTAGTTCCAGCCCTCTGAATACGTCAGCCCTGACCTCCTCTCCTACCCCTCCTTAATCAGAAAAGCCGTGGAATTCTGCCAAAGCCCATTCCATTACCTAAGCACCTTCAGGGTCAACAATCCAGAGTTGCTGAAAACTCCACCTTCACTTGACCACTCCAGGAAGCAAAAAGCTTGAAGGGCAAGCATTCCAGGCATGCAGAAGCTGAGGCTTTAAATCAAACCAAACCTTCCCTAGTTTTTCAAAGTGTAGCCTTGTGGCACGTAGATGGCACACAACAAGTGTCCAAAGAAGGAAATCTCTCTTTTCAGATCTAACATTTATAAATGAGGAAATGCTGTGTGATTAAAGCTTATAACCACAGGCAGTACTCTAGAGTAGCTCTCATTCCAAGTAATACAGTTTCACTCTTCCACTTAAAATTATAAAGATGAATTAAATAGGGATGAGAGAAAAAAACCGGACTTGGGGTCTCAGAGGTTTTGCCCCAGAAATGTTGTGGTTTAGGGGAAATGCTAAGGAAAGACTTCTGATTTTTGGTAAGAAAGTCTATTAGGGTCTTCTAAGAAAAGTGTAAGTGATTTCCTGGCCCAAACCAGACCTTCCAATAATGCAATCAGGCTAAAAGGCCATGAGGTCTCCATTGTGTAGGGTGAAGGTGACCCATTTAACAGTCTGATGAAGTGTTTACCTCCAGGTGACCCGGGAGGAAGGTGTGTCCGCCTTCCTTCCAGTTGAGAGAAGCTAGAGGTCAGTTCCCTCTCTTGCCCTGGCATCCTTCACACTCATGCCATTACACAATAATTCCACATGTTTCATTTTTGGCTGATGTTCAAACTGTCTGGATATCTCAAAGCCTTCCCTTTTAAATTTCTGTAAGAGGGTGGCTGGCTATTTATATAGGTCCTTAGAGAATGTGTCTTTTAAGACCATATATAGGGGGCCACCCTGTTGGCAAACAGGACTTATGACTGGAAACACTAGCTGTCATACCAAGTAAGTTCATCTCTGATAACAGTTCCTGTGTGCAAATGGACATTCACTGACTCGAACAATTGTGTGTTTTCTGGAACCTCTGAGAACTTGCTATGACCATCTTATCATTCTTTACTCATTTAAGCATCTGTTCCATTGACTCTCCTACATTAGGATGGTTTTCAATGTTTTGTTTTTAGGTGATTTAATTTGCTTCTTCCCAGTTATCAATCTCCTGCTAGTTATAGATCCTACATTGTAAAATGCTAATCCTGTAAATTGTTAATCCTAGCACTAAGATCCTGTCTACAAAAAAACATATGTTTTGCAAGAAATTTTATACTTTGAAAAGCATAAAAATGCTTTTTAAAGTCAAATTTTAAGAGGATTATGCTTACTTGCTTATCCTCATTTCTTTAAAAATGGTGTAAATGCATACATGAATATCTCCTAAGGATTTAAGCTTGATTCATGTTATTCTTGCATACTAGTTATCCTTAACTGGCAGAAAAAGTGAAGCAAAACAACAAAGCCCTAGATGAGGGCGGTGTCTCAGTATGTGGCGTACTTCTGCCTCAATAGCAGAGTTTCTACGCTGAGCTCATTTAAATCCAATTAATTCTTATGCAGGGAAGTCAAAGGCCCAGGAAACCTTAATAAAAGCTGAGAACAATCTTACCCTTTGCCTAAAACCGAGTCTTATCACAAATGGTACAATATACCAACAGAGGAAAATGGAATAGACATATCCCTTGCGCATGTGTCGTTAAAATTTACCACTTATTGGTAAGAAGACTGGCACACATCTGAGATGAAATGCTCATGTGGGCTAGGAGCCAACCCTGTGCATTATTAGCCTATGCTCTTACCCTTCAAAGCTGTGGTTAACTATCAATACTCTGGGAGTCACATCCAGTCTCATGACCTGTAAATACCTGGAGGCCTGGCCTGGAGAGAATGACTCAGGAACCATCAAGCCAGGCCTTTGGAAAGCCTTGCACCCATGAGATTTCCCAGGAGGTATGAGCGCAGTGAGAAAATGAACGGCCCAGGGGGACATCTACAGAACACCAATACTGAGGATTTCTTCAGTGGGTTTCAAAAAAAGGAGCCAAAGAAAGAAAGTGAGAGTCAGCAAAGAGCAGCATGATCATGGCGAGCGGAGGAGGCAGTGATCGACAGGCGTCGACACCACTGAGAAGGTAAGGAGGGATCCCAGGGATCGGACAGCCTGAAGGGCAGTGCAGGGCTCACTCCCTGCAGCTGGAGAGATGGACGCCTGGTAACAGCTGACCAAGAGAGCTGGAGGTGAGAAAGAGAAAACAGAGAAGGCGGACTGCCAACCATATCAAGAGGCACAGCTGCGAATGGGGAGAGCGACAGAAGAAGTTAAAGACATGGATAATAAGGTCAGGTGAGTTACGTGAGGGCCCCGAGTCTCCATGAACAGGGAAGTGCGAGTTGGCTAATAACTACCGATATATGAAATAAAGGGTCTACACACCAAAGGTATTTATGAAGTCAGAGATCAGTCAGATACAATAAGGACATAGAATGTACTGAAAAAAATATGGGCATTGGTACCCATGAATTTAGACTCAATTTGGAATTTTGCCTAAAATCTTCCAATGAGAACAAAGGAAGGTGAGGGAAAAAAATAAACTCAAATTATTTAAGTGGCAAAACACAGGATAAAGTCTTGGCATACTGAACATGAGCCTACTGTATAAAATATGCTTAGAGAATTCAGAATATCCCAAAGCTTTCACTGACAATTAAGTCTAAGTTTCCAATAAAGAGGAAGGAGTCACATGACCTCACTGAAATCCAGCAACATTGAGCTGATACAGATGTCATATAACAAAGAAGGGGATCTTCAGTGACAACCAAACCTTTAAGGACAAAACAAGGCTGTACCATAGTCTGGCCAAGTAGTTAACACTGAAGGGGAAGATTTAGGGAACTCTAGCTGGGTAACATTCTTGAAAATGCGCGCAATGAATGAATGAATGAAAGAATGAATAGGATTGTCCCAAAATTTAATGCCATGAAAAGATTTAAGCCGCTAGAAGGGGAGTACTTAAAATCTACTCATCAAGCATGTACTAAACACCACATTCACCTTATTTAATAAAGACACTTAAATATAGGAATAAACAGTTAGCATACAGAAATATTACTCTAACTCTTAAGGTGTAACATAAGAACCTGAAAGAATCTTATAAACCCCATTACCCCTACAAACAACATTTAAAAATGGGTTTGTTAAAACAATCCTTTGTCATTAGAATTAAAAGCCAAGGACAATGAAACGATTATAAACTAATCTAAGGACATGTTTTATCTCTAAACACAGATGCCACTGGTGTATACTGGCTCTCAACTAGACACATGGGGGATAGGTTAGACCCTATTGTCTACATATAAGAGTTCAATGTGCTTTTATTCAGATCCGAAAAGCTGGAGTTTCTTCCTAATCTGAGGTTCCTGTAACTTCTCTTTTGCAAAATGAAACCCGCCCTTCCTCTGCTGATCAATATGGCACAAGAACATCACAGTTACCGTAATCCCAGACACTCTTTTAGGGACGTGAAATGGCTGCTTTACATACTTTGCGCTCCCAGTAGTTAGGCTGTTTCTCCTTTCAATGCGCCCTCTTTTTTACAGTGTTCAGCTAAGGCCTCCATTCATTCATTTGATACGCACTTATGAAATACCTACTGTGTGCCACAACAGGCTCAAAGCTTGGGGGATATTTCAGTGAACAAAAGTCCCAATTTTCATAGCCCTTCCATTTCAGACACAAAGACAATTATTTCCACGTTTACAGGCACCGCCAGAATGCCTTCTTAGTGCCCAGTCCTGTTTATTCCCCCGCCACACAGTCTCCGATTATTCTTTCCTCTCAGCAGGCCCTCGAAACCCTCTAATTGTAAACCCTTCTCCCCACCTGTTGCCTTCTTATGTGTTTGCTATTGAAATTAGACGATGATGAGGAGCTATACTGCCAGGTCACTACTGTTTATGAAAATGTCACTCCAGAGTAAAAGCAGTGTTTCCTCTAATCCCACTGTAGTATCTATTAAAAGAACAGAAAATAATGAAAGAATTTATCCTGAGGCACAGAATATACACTGTAACAAGAACTAAGAAAGCAGGTATGTGTGTATCTTACAGGGGATTTCAGCACATTCATGACATGTGCAAGATAAACAAAACCATGTTGAATGTTCAGCTATTTTTCTCAACACCACATAAAAGAAATAACCCAATGAATGTAATGTTTTTTCAAATAAAAAATGTGAATTTGATACGATTCCAAATTTAACTAATGAACCACCTTGGTTCTATTCTAATTTTGCAACATTATGTACCAATAGTACCAACACAAACCACTGTCCCCGGGAATTCCCCATACGCATTTTCTAATTCATATCTTTTTATTTTCTCTACATACGTCTTAGAATCCATATCATGCCTCACTCTCTTCCAGAAGTTTCTACCGTTTGCTCCAGCTCACACTACTGTCTCCCTAACTCCTGTTCTTACAGATTCCCACATCTGACCCAAAAAGTTCATGCCAATTGATGATAAAATGCTTCATTGATTAGGATTGGAAATTTAAAGAGATTTCGGGGGGACTTCTGGGGAGGAGAAGGAGTCTGGTTTTAATCCTGTTGAGTTTGGGTCCCAGAACAAACACCTGCCACTAAATTATTGGAGAAGATAAGCATGTTGTAGAGGAACAATGACCAAACCAACAAACCTCCACATCTAAAATAGTGAAACTCTGCCCTGAATTCTGTAGAATACATAGAAAGGTAACTTCATAGACATATGATCATACATTCCACCCAAGGAAAAGCAAGTATCTTGTACAGCTGATATATAATGCAGAAACAACTCAGCTGTCTGATATCACAGTTGAGCTTTACTGAACTCAAAGTCAGACAGCAAGATAAAGACATCTCTTTAATAGCAATTTGACCTCCAACTATTTTTTTCTAAACTCAATCTTTTTGGACTTTTATGAAGGCTTTATTCCACAGGCATGACAGATTAAATCATTGACCATTGGTACCGTTTCAATCTCAAGACCCTCTCCTGTCCTTGGAGGTTGGAGAGTAAGGCTGAAAGTTTCAACCTTATAATCACGTGAATGCTTAGCACCACTGACGACCAGCCCCATCCATAGGTGCTTTCCAAAAGCCACCCCATTAACTTAATAAAAGACACCTTTATCAGTCTCAGCACTTAGAAAATCCCAGTGGTTTGGGGAAGCTGAATGGCCAAATATATACTTTTGTTAGTATAAATCACAATATCACATATTATTTCAAGTGAGTATTGTCAAGTATCCACTCAAACACTGATTATCTGTCATAACTTTTATGACAAATGAAAGAGGAAGAGAAATAGAGTCTAATGTATCCAAGTTAAGGCTATAAATTAAAAGCAAGAACGCTTTGGGGAGGTGATGGTGATTGGAAATTCTTTTCTATGTTGACTAGAATTGGACTTCATTAACATTCACCTGACCTGGCCAACTCCCAATGGCCTGGATAATATGGAGGTCCTGGTGATAACTCTGGTGAAATTAGTATAGAAACTAATCATTAAGTTGTAATTCTCAATTCATAAAAATGTAAGAAAAATAAGGCAGTGATTCTAAAATAATGCTACCTTTTCCTGCCTTTGATCACCAATTTTAGGATATTTTCCCAATATTTTTAAAAATTATTTTATTGTTGTTCAATTACAATTGTCTGCATTCTCCCCCCACCGCCTCCCCTCAGCCAAACCCAACTTTTAATTTTAAAAGAAATTTTCCAGATTAAAAACATGCCTGGAACCCTTATATTCAACTTATTCCACCACAGACCTATTTGATAAATTTCTCTGTTGCAAGAAGAGGTAATCAAAATCATTCATTGCCATCTTATTTAGTTGTCTCTGGTGCTGTCTCTCCCACATTTCTAGACTCTGCGTTTAAGCAGCTATCTCGGATTTGTCCACGTTAAAGTCTCCCCACTGTGGAAAGCGAAATCTCCCACCCGGTCTCTTCCCTTCCTTCCCTCCCCACCACCATCCAGTAGTCTCGATACACGGTATTGGCATCACAATTGTGATGACTATCCAATATATGATGTTTTCTTTTTCTTCATCTTACAACTTTTTGTAATTTTTTTAAGTTTTAGTGCTTCTTTTTCCCGAGTTACTCCTTGCCCCATTTTAAAACTTTTCTCATTTGCGATGCAGCTGTCAGTCCTGCCTCTTTCCCAAACTCCGCATCAGAACTCTAAAGCCTCTCTCAGGACAGGCAAGTCCATCCAGCCGGTTTTTCCCTGGGGACCGTCCCCGCCCAGGACTCCCTCCCCGTCTCCCCAATCTGGCCTGGCTGCTCTCCAGACTGAGGCACAGCTGTTGCCTCGGGACTTCCTTCACCATCAGGTTTCAAAGCTAAAGCTTGAGGCTCAATGACGGGGGGGCGGGGGGGGGGGGAAGAAACGACTCCTGGGACATGTCACAAGCAGGAACGGAAATTTATCAAGGGAACTGAGAGAGAGGGAAAGTTTAATGAAGCCACTCAGTGACTGCTGTGATAAGAGAAAGGAAAAAAAAAAAAAAAAAAACCAAACCCGAGAATTTCTCCCTAGACTCTAGGGTAAAACAAATACTGAGCATTCTGCGTCAAGCACTAACCTCGAGCATTTCATAACATGCTTGGATCCTGAAACTGAAATACATCTTAACTTGGGCTACAGCTTCACTGTCATCTCTAAGTCACTTCTTGCAGCCACGCGGCTTCCATGGGCACACTCTCTCTCTCTCAGCGCATTCCAGTCAATTCTTTCACGGAGGACAAACATCAAATTACTTTTTTAAGTTGTATTAAAATACTTGAGAAAAATCAGTTTCCCTAATTTCACTTCAAGTGTTCCTGATATAATTAACTCTGCCATTTATAATAAACAGTTACACTTTCAAAAGTATTATTTGAAGATACAAGGACATGCTGTACCTAAATCGCATTAAAACTGAAAATTTTTTAGTCCACAAAAAAAGTATTTCTTAGTTTCTTTCTTGGGAAAGAAATAGGTCAAAAATTTCCTATAATTTGTGACGGCATTCAGTTTATACCTCACATATTTTACATATTATTTACATAACTTTTTAAAAATGTAGTTCAAAGTTAAGATATAATGAACACTAGGGTTTCATGGCAAGAGCCTAAGTTAAGTCAGTGAATTCCATGTTTTATAAGAGGCTGAAGCCACTTTCCTGCCCCAAGAACCATAATAATAACTGTCTGTACTGCTGAGTTTTTCCCTTACATTTTATACTCTTTGGTTATAATTATTCATGTGGCATGAAACGTGAAGCCCGAAATTCCCCAAAATCTTGCACAACTTCCATTATACACAAACTGCATTTTGTACTATGGTCCTCTGGAAAATCATTTACCTGCCAGACTGATAAACAAAATCAAAGCAGGATCTCAAGTGTGTTACCTGCTCGGGGAAATGCTCTGTTGTTGTAAAGACAGAAGGGAAAAGCTCCTTCCTTTCTCTGCTGGGGGTGGGAGGTGATAGCAAAGCAACACAGCGCCTGGTGAAAGGGCTAGAAGGTGCTGGAATAAAACCAGAACTGTGAGAGCATCGCATTTCTTGATTCCCCACTATAATCACGTGTAATCATTTACATCAGGAAAAGAGAGAAAATTTCATGACAAAAGACACAGCTTGAGCTTATCTGGAAGTGGCATGGCTCCTCATATCAAATTTATGTTAAAACAGCAAGCTAGTGATTTCCAAGATTGAATTATGCAGATACAACCAGAGAGCAGCTGTTTACCAGCTGGCACCAAAAAGTCAGTGTTTCTGACCATCACAGGTCTGCTGTGACAGTACCGACTGCAAATATTTAGAGAATGAAATTAAAAGCCAAAATAGTGCCTATCCATTGTATTCAGCTAATGTGTTATTAAACCAAGAGGCATTTTTATTTTTTGTTGATCAAGTAGATGACAGTGTGACTATGGGCAATTTAGGTTATATGTGACTTTTTCTACTTCTTGGATGCCAGTGTCTGCTTGTGTGTGTGTACATACATATGTATGTGTACATGCATGTATGTATATACAAGCATATACACATGCAATCTAAAAGGAACATCTAAGGGAAACAACTCAAAATATGCTTTTCATGAGTTGAGATAACAGTAAATATGGGAGTCATAACTCCCTTGTAGGGATAGCCTATAATAATCTCAATTTTTTGATGTTCATATTCCAGTTTCTCTTGGAGAAAGCACACACACACATAACCAGTACTTCAACCCAAGCAGTGCTGGCATTTCATACAAAAATAGCAAAGCATGAATAACCAGAGCAGCAGGTGATGCCTGAGTTTCTGCTCACCTTTTTTAAATGACTGAATTATTAGTAAAAAAAAATACCCAAAAAAAATCTTTTGGATTTATTTCTCTGTAAATAGTTAACAGAGTGTTTCCCAAGATGGAAATTTAGAGAAAAAATTATTTTAAATAGTCTCTCTATGACTAACCAATAATAGAAATTATGAGTTTTTTATTCATCAATTTAAAAAACATAACTAAATGTAAGAGTATCTTTAAACTCAGTATATACTAACAAATAGTTTTCAGATGTAATTAAATAGCACACTTATTGTATTAAGGCAACTAGAAGATTTGCAAGATATTCAGCTAATGAGTGAGTAAAAAGAACAATATTTGCCATAGCATCATTTATAAGCCATTTATAATGATTTATAAAGTTTTGTCTTTTGGGATACTGATTTTTTTTTTAAGCTGGTTATTAAGAAAAAAATCTCAGAAGGAACCTTTGACCCTTCCCCTTTCCTGCCTAAGAGATCCGGGAGGGAATGACCTACTCCGGAAAGAAATATTAGGGTGTTTGCTTAAGCTGCCTAACAGGAATTGGGCACGGTGAGAGCGGGCTTGAAAAGGAGCCTGTGTACCAGATTAACCCTGCTCACACCGTTTCTGGATTTCCCAGCAAAAGTTTACCTGCCCTGCGTGATCCGCTTTTCCTCCTACCTGTGGATCACCCATTCTCACTTGGAAATCTCAGGGCCCTGATCCGCCTCTTCTCCTTTGTCCAAAATGACAAGCACATCAAGTTTATCTCATTCTCTTTGGAATTTTCATGCTTATGTAAATACCCATTCACATGAATTAAAATTTGATTTTCTCCTTTTGTCTCCGTTAATTTGATTTTTAGCCCATCTGGAAGAACTTGGGAGGAAGAAAAGTCTTATTTTTTTTTTTTAGCCCCCACAATAACAAATCACCACAACAACATACAGAAAATTACATAAATAACCAAAAATAAGGAATAAACACATTGTAGTGTCTGGTGTAATGCTAGTTTAAAATGTATGCTTTCCAAGAATATTCAATTTCATGAATAAAGTATTATGAAAATGTTAGGTGAAAAAATAGGTCACAAATCACGAAATAAGAATTACATAATGTTAAAAATAATAAAAGCAAAAAAATATGTGCAAAAGAACATATACTAGAAGGACACCAAATGATTCTGGCTGTTATATCTGGGCAGTGGTTTCATTTTCTGAACTTCCTGTAATGCACATGGTATCGCATTCGTATTCAGAGAGGTTAAAGTGCACCACTACAATTCCTAGCAAGTTCCACAAACGAGACGCCCATGAACGTCACCGTCCGCTCTGCAGCGCATCGCTGAGGGGTGAAACGGCATCACGGCAAACGCACTGGGGTTTCTTTCTTTAATGCCTATCATCTGGGACCTGCACAGATGAGTTCTGTGTTTCAATAAAACAGTGACAACGGAGCACACCCACAGGGCATAAGAGCAAATTTTCAAAAATTAATGACCCATGCTCCTTAATGACTCTAGAGTACATCTCCAGTTTAAAAACAAAGACAAAATTAAACATTTAACTCAGTACATCATTCACGCTATTATAATTCTTATCCCAGACAAAGTGTACCTTGTTAAAAGTCCCAGCAAGAAGACTTACATACTAACAGGTACAATGGTTAAAAATGATAAGATAAAACTAAACTGGAGTTGGAGCCAACAAAAATCACTGAATTTTTCTCTCCTAAGTTTGATTTACTAAAAAACCCCCAATCTTTTCAATTTCACAAAATGAATCAAGCTGGAGCCAATGATTTGGGGCCAAGAGGGAACTGGGAGAGGGAGGAAGGAGATTTAATCACTGTTTTTGGTGGATGACCTACCTAGAAAAAAAATCACTTTCTACAGGCTTTCCTGCTTAACCAACCAGGAAGAAGGGGCTTTACCTCCTAAGTCCTTCCCCCCCAGGAGGAATCTATAAGATAAATGCAATTTCTTCCCATTCTACAATCCACCCTGAAACAAATGTACCTCCCAGATGCAAATTTTGAAAGGAAAAAATTAAGGAAGATCAAGGATCTTTCTGAAAAAACAGCAATGATTAATGCTTAAATCTGGTTGACCATAACAATGCAGATGGTTCTTTCGATGAGGCAGCATGCTGTTTTTTAAAATGTTTTCTCATAGGAAGTTATTCCTACTGTATAGAGCACATAAGGCACAACTACCAGAAGCTAAACACAATCATTCTGTGTGCCTTTCAAGAGGGTGGACCTCTTTTTAAACTGCTATCTGAGGATAGATGCAAAATTTTATGTACTGATTAAATAGTCCATCTTTTTCTGATCATAAAAGCTATTCAATTATTTTGGAAATTAATAGAAAAGGCTTAAATAAAATCAGAATCACCTGTAATTCCACTGTTTAGAGATACACCATGGGAAGATTTCTTCTCCACATGTATTTTCTTTTGTACAGTTGAGAATCAGACTCTATAAACTGGTTCTGAAATACGACTAACTTGAAATGAATGCTCACATGTCCCGTGTGGAGGACCACATAAAGAGGAGTCTGCTCTCTCTCCAAGAATAGCGATTAGCCTTCCCTGGTGAAGACATGTCCAGTAGTTCTGGACATTTGCTAGGAGTGCATGACATACACAATTCTAAAAAACACACACCATGCAGGAATTTACGTCCCTCTGGTGTGCAGAGGCCAGCCTGGGGAAGCATCGTCCCCACAGTACAACCCCTGGCACGTGCACCTCCCAAGACTTCACATGCATCAAACCTGCAGAGCACAGCGGTCAGTGAAGACTGGAGGAATCCCAGGCGGCAGCAACTCCCCAACACCCTGCATCACTGTGCTAGTACATGTGGGCATGGACAAAATCCCTGAAGTCTGCAATAAAAATGTTCTCCCATCCCCATCCACCTTCTTAAGATTAGGTGAAGTCATATGTAACACTCTTGAATACTGTTTGCTGTATAATGGATCTTAAGAGAAATGTTGACCAGTAGCATAAATAAATTAAAAAACTACTCAGGTACAGTATCTGTCAGAATATCTGAATATATCCTTTTCACAGTAAAGAAAATAGCTGTAGCTAATCCACCCCAAAGCAGCCCAAAACACAAAGCTGCTTGTTCTCAAGTTTTATTAAAGCAGTATAATTCAAAATTAAGATGAATTGAATACCTTCAATTTGTCACCTGATCATATCTGAACAGCTTCCTGGTTAATACTACCTGTATGTTCAGAAAGCCTTAAATATAAAATGAAGTAGAATGACAGTTAAGGTTGTAATTCCTTACCTTCTAATTCTTTTGCATTAATTTACGAACCTGACTTTGTCCACATTCATCAACGGTAATTTAGCTAATGCAGTGCTCCTTGCCCACCCTGGACAGAGACAAGTGCAGAAGGGCATCAATTTCAAAAGAGGATCTAATACACCGTGAAGAGTAGTCATTCAAATGGAAAAGGGTTGAAAGCTTTGCAAAAAGAAATTATCCTTGAGTAATGATAATGATGTGCTTGAATCCCATATGAGACAAATAATAAAATGTTATTATGATTAAGACAGATCTTATCCTCGGGGTCCAGAGGCACAATCCAAAGCAAGGGGTAAAATGAGACAGCCAACTCACTCTCAAGGGAAATCACTCGCTCCAGGGGAAGAAATGGCCACAGCAACCCAATACACTTTCTCCATCTAGACAAGGAATGCAAGGGACCTAGAGCAAGCGCGCCCGGGCAAATACACGGATTAGAGAAAAACAACCCAGAGCAACACCGGATCCTGCATCTGATGAAAACAGCAGGAAGGGTGCATGCCAGACATGACAAGCCCTTTTCTCTAGTCAAGCTTAATATAAAAGACAATTTTACTTTGTTTTCTAGGTAGCACCTTTCTGAGAATTAACTTCAGTAAACTAATCTCTTTTGTCTAAAGGCTATAGTTGGATACAGCCAGGACGTTTATAGGATACTTATGTTATCACTAAATAGTAATTCTTTGTTCCAGGGGCAGGCAATATATCAGGCTGCTGCCTATCACACCCAGAAAGTGCAGAATGTCATAGGATGGGGATTTACCCTGTTCCAGGGTCACAGTGGTCTCCTTTATAAACATAGCATCTGTTGTAAGTTTTTAAAGAAAGCGTTATTTCCTGCCTCTATATCACAGCCTTTCCTTTATGATCTGATTTGTAAACCAGGCGGATGTGTGCTCTGAAACAATTTTGTGTCAATACTGTCAGGAACGTTGGATGAAGAATGGAAAGATCTTTGGCATCGCTCCTGACTCCACCACTGCTGAGCTTCGCGAGTTACAGCAAGAGATGAGGCCTCACCGACTCTCAGTGTTGGTGCCTGTGGAGTGGGAACACGTAGGACGAAGCTGCCCTAAATTGTGCATAACACAGAGTATCACGATAAAAACAAATTGTTCTGACAGTTAATCACAGCATTATCATAAAATTTTCTGACTTCATATTTACATCTGAAGACTTTTTAAGCATTGCTTGTTCCTTTTCTGTGTTTCTTTTTCCACCTTGAGTTTCAATGGACTCTCGTCATGGAGTGGAGCTTTTCAGAGGTGGGGAGGTGCCCGCCTGCCACAAGTAAGTGGCACGGGGTAGTGAATTGCCTCCAATCTTCACGTGGATTGCACTTCCTAGTCAGTTCTAACAACTCTGAACAGAACTGTGAAGCAGCAAGTTCTAAGCAAAATGACATGCATTCATTCCGAAACAAACTGCAGTGTGTCATACCAAGTGTCGTAAGCAGTGACTCTCAGCCAAAGACCTAGCACCTCTTCCCAGTGAGCTCAGCATGTAAGAAAATGTATTTGAAACCTTTCAGACGGGCAAGTAAGAATCAACAGAAACAAATCATTAACAAGGGCTCATTAACTGATGCTTGATTACTTCCTAACTTATACCAAGAGACCATGTAATTTACCTCAAGTGCTGAATTATATGGTCTCTTAGTATAACAACTAAGATAGTTTGAGAGACCTTGTAAATTATTTAGGAGCAAAGAATGAAGAATAACAAGGAAACACTTGAATTATCAAATGTTTAAGAATTTGCTTTTCCAACTCTCCTCACCAATTGTATTTTAAGTAGCAGTAAATCTACAAGATGCAATCTTCACGCTAATGCCCAGTTTTTTCTATTGATGTCTGAGATCATGCACATGCATGAACAGTAACCAGCAGGCTCTCATCACATTCATGTTTAACCAAGTATTACAATAAAGAACCCCAGAATCTTCAGTAGTTATCCTTAAATTTCTAAATTTGCAGCTGGGACTTTAAAAAATTCCTTTTAGTCTTTATAAACAGTCATCAGAATGTATATGCACGTCTGTCCGCATCCTCCTTACATAGGTCTCTATGCCCTTGTGTACAATCATCCTACTGTCCAATAAACCTGCGGAAACCATCTGGATGCTAGCCACCAGGTCAGAGACTGCCGATTTTCACAATGCCTGGATATACATACACAAATATCAACAAGGGAGAGACTCACAACCAGCTCGGAATAAATACGGAGTATGATAGTGTTTCCACAGGGAAAAAGTATAACAACACATAAAACAACCCAGTTTTTAAAATAAAAAGTTAAAGTAAAATTTGAGATCGGTGAGAGAAACACACATTTAAACCTTCGTGATCAAGCTGCTTCCTCTAGTTTGATGTGAGCAGGAAAAAAAAGGGAACTCCCCAACTCCAACTCCCCAGCTGTGCAAACAGGAGGAGGAGCCAGTGTTGGGAGGAAGAGACTGAGAAACTAGCAAAATGCTGGCGCTTCACATCAGCTCCTCTCTTGTATGAAGTCTAGGAAACACACAAGACCTTAATCCTCCAAGTCCAGATAGTCAGTGTACATGGGAATCACCAACAGAATTTGGTAAAATCAAGACTCCTGGGCTCCACCACCAGGCACTTCCATTTAGCAGAACTGGGATCAGTCCAAGAACGTGTAATTTTGAAAAACACACTGGGTAAATTCCGTCTGTGCCAGCCGATTCACACATATGCCTGCTGTGCTGTCGGAACCCAGCCTACCTTAAAGCCTCACATACAGTCCAGCCAAGAGTGGCAATACGCCGAAGGAAGAGTCTGTCTACGTGTGCTAACCAGAGCACCCTTCCTTGTCACCCCCACGGCTCAGGACCATGGCCGACAGGCTCACCTAAGCAGCGGTAGGGAATCACCATGTGGCCGTGGGTCTTGCACTGCTTGCGGCCCCTCTTGCACCAGTTCTGGATGGTCACCGGCTGGTTGGCTTCCACCACGTTGGTGATCTGCAGTTCAGGGTACACCTGGGGGAGCACAGTAAAAGGGTCAGTTGTCACCTGAGGCAGGGGCTGGGTTGAGCAAGCATCTGATCCACTACCACTGTTACTCTAATGTAGTTCTGTCTCCCACACGAAAGCAGGCCCTGATGTCCAATCAAGCTGAAGCAATTCCAAGGAAAGGAAAAGATGCAAGTGACAAGCACCTAATCACTCCATTCAAAAACATTAAGCAATGTGACTTTATTATTTTACAGCACCTCCTCAGGCTTAAATTATTTTTTTCCACAGGAGATAAAAATAGAAATAGGGGGAGGGGATACACTCCTAAGCATGGGGTCATTTTCAATGGAAAGTAAACTGGCGTGAGAATTATATTTGATAATCTCCTAAATAAATGTTATAGTTGGTAGGTTTGCCTGGAGATATTACCTTTACTGAAATTCAACCCAGTCCTGTCTTACTGACTGTAGGCAAATATTCTACACACAGGATATGATTCATAGCAAGCTTTCTGTACAAAAATTCTCTTTACTCAAAGTAATTTACATAAAAATAATTCATCAGACAATTACCAGGTCTATCATTTAGATAAAGAATTGCATTTATCAAACTCTTCCCTTGATAATTAGCTATAGCCCTTTAATTTTTTACTGTTCTCAGTAAATCATGGTGCTTACTGAGCACTTGGAATGCAATGTAGAATCTGGATCAACCAAGATATATTTGTGAAATATCAAATCATTTATGCTTATTAACAATGTGTAGACATTTGAAAGAAAATATTATCATGAAAATATATTTCTAGCCCCAGCTAGTGTGGCTTAGTGGATTGAGCACTGGACTGCAGACCAAAAGGTCACCGGTTCGATTCCCAGTCAGGGCACATGCCTGGGTTGCGGGCCAGGTCCCCAGTAGGGGGCACGTGAGAGGCAACCACACATTGATGTTTCTCCCTATCTTTCTCCCTCCCTTCCACTCTCTAAAAATAAATGAAATCTTTAAAAAGAATTTTTTTCTACAAAGAGTTGTCCCTTACAAAAATCTTACATTTACCAGCACTACTAGTCTGCCAGAGAAGTACAATTAAGAGAAAAGCATTAAGAGAGCTGAGATAGCCAGGGATGTTTAGAATGATGGGCCATGAAATCTAGAGGGGAGGGATGGGAGGACAGGAAAGGGGGAAACACGACGAAAAGGCTGTAGCATGAGGTCTGGGCTACAGAATTTTAGCATAAAGCTCCTTGGAGAAAGCGAAGTGACTAGAAGGAGTATGTAGTATGTGTGATTTGGGGGAAGTTAGAGTATTTGGTCATCGCAAGTAGTGTGATACAACCATCAGAGAGAATGATTGCTGAAAGCAAGATGTCTGGAGGAACGAAAACCAGGGAACTGAGAAACTGGACGGGGGAAGCCCCTTCGAGGTTCATCCTAAAATCATGTCAGAGTCACGAAAGGGGCAGTTGTTGGGATGACAGGAAGCCATGAGCTAAAATCTACAAAGATGAGAGAGAATGCTGTTGAGGATGAGGGACAGCTGCAGATGACCAACAAGGACAGGGTATACACCTCAAAGTTGGGGCGGGGGACGTTTTAGGGAGGAGAGAAGACAGGTTTGGAGGTGCAAATGTGGAGGAAGGAGGACATGGCCATCTCCCAGCACAATTCCATGAGGACTGCGAGAAGAGGACGGCTACCCGGGAGGCCTACGCGGGCAGCGGTGCCTTTGGAACAGAACCAGGTTTCAGAGCAAGAAGACGATGCCCACGGTGCGGGGTATGGCTACAAGGAGGTTTGCTGACGACCGCCAGGGGCATTCAGAGAGGCCCGGCTGGATCCTATCTTTATTTAAAATGTTGATATTTCGTTCACTGAAAAACTTACACTGATTTCTCTATTTTAAAATACAGTACTAAAATATTATTTAATCTTTTTTTCCTGAATGCCTTACTTACTTCCCCTTAGTCCCAGCCCTGCAATAAATCAGTTTAAAAAAATAAGACATTGAACCCGTGGTTCAATTTAGACAACAGGTCGTTCAGCACTCAAAAGACACGAGCTATCAAATCATGAAAAGACACGAAGGAGCCTTCAACGTGCTGGGCCACAAAGCACTCCGTCCCCAAATATCCCACAATGGCATATTAATTATTTCGGATTAAAATAACTTGACAAGCCACAGCAGCACCAGCAGCAGCAGCAGAAGCTCTGTCTCTAAATGCAGGAAACAAATCCCCGTGTGAAAGCTACTTTTCCTGCTCTGAGAGGCCTAAGGAGCAGAGGGACCCAGGAGGAGACAGCCTTGTCACCACAGGTAAAGAATCCAGAGCTGAGACGCCCATGCACACAAATCCCTGGGAATTTTAGTGATTTACTGCCCTACACCCACATTCTACTTCCATCCCTGCCTGTGTCTCCCCAAACCTAGCTCCTTGTCTGGTCAGACTCCCCAATGATTTATTGTTTCTTTATGTAAAATTTCATTTTTACAACTCTTCTCTCACAGAGAATTACCCTTTTAATTCTCCCGTGTACAAGTAATAAAACTTGGGGTCTTCCGGTCCTTCTGCGTTGTGCCCACTTTAGTAGTGGCCCAGCAGCAAGAACTCAAGAAGGGGTAGAAGGAGGGGAGTCCGTCTCCCGCACAATTGCATAGCACTGGTGAAGGAAGCCAATCCGAACAGGCTTCACGCTGTGTGATTCCAAGTATATCAGGGCTCCCCAACCTCCCTCCTCCCCATCTGTGGATGCCACCCACCTTACTGCCCTAGCTCCGCCTCCTATCTCCCCCTCCCTGCACCCCACCGTGTGGAAGAATTATCTTCCACAAAACCGGTCCCTGGTGCCAAAAAGGCTGGAGACCGCTGAACTGTATGACATTTTTGAACAGGCAAATCTATGGAGACAGTGAAAGATCAGTGGTTGCTGGGGGTCGGGGATTCTGATGAGCGAGTACGAGGACCACTGAGTCTTTTGGGGCAGTGAAATTATTCGATACGACACTACAATGGTGACCACATGCATGGCCCAACCTCGGGGGGGGCCCTGATGTAAACTGTGGACTTTGGGTGATGAGGTGTCAATGCAGAGTCAACGACGATAACAAGCGTCCGCTCTGGTGGGGGCCGCTGATGACCGGGAGGCTGTGCGTGTGCGGAGGCAGGGTGTTAGTGGGAAATCTCTTGTACTGTCCTCTCAATTCTGCTGTGAACCTACACTGCTCTAAAAAACAGTCCATTTAAAAAACATTAAAAAATAAGGCACTGATCGGTGTCATGTGCGGTGAATTCCGTGTGGAAAGCATGTGCTATGAGAACACACACGCAAAAAGATACCTAAGTCGGCATCCTGGGGAGGGGACTGAGAAAGTTAATTCTTCGAAAACAATGCCAGTGCCTTAGTTCCTAACGGAAGCAGCTCCCTTCCCTTCCTTTTATTTTGTACTTAAGTATCTTGGCACTACAGTGCATGCATTTCAGTCTCAGGTAATGCTCCACTTGAAAAGCACCACTAAAAATTTAATAACCCCGTGGCCTTTTTCTATATGATGACAGGTGAAGTGGTTCTTTGCACAGGAATATAATTCTCCCACCACCTTTCCTTGTTTATTGTATCACAAAAGTACAGCACTCATGAGTCATAAACTCTATGACACAAGAGAATTCGCCCTGAGGGACAAGACTTTATGTGCAGTAAAGTGTGAGTTACTGCATTTTTCTAAAAGGGTTCCAGCTGCCACTTCACAGAAATACTACCCTGCTGAGAATTTCCCCAGGAGCATCGGTTTTTCTACAAACCCGGTGGCAGTCAAGTCCCATTGTCTTCTTTTCAATGCAAAACCGAAAACACTGTGTGTATGATACAAACTGATAAGTGGGTGAAAAGGATCTCTGGTTCATGAGGGTCCCTTCCTCAGTGTCTTCGGGTAACAGCTGCCACAACAGGGCAGTGACTTATTCCGGTGCTAATTTTCCGGGAATAGGGCCTCTCTCCTAAAGATCACCCGAGCTTCACAAAGTGATCAGCAAAACACAGAATCTGCTTTAGTTGCCACCACAAAAATCTAGGGTATACGTGTAATTCCCTGCTTTTCAACTTTCCTCTCGTAAACACTGACAACGGCCGTGGTTCGTATGCAGATGATGAGATTACATGAGATTACAAAATCTGAACCACGGAAACCCCAGGCTCGGTTTACCTACCGCCCTACCACCCTGTGATGGAACGGCAGCAGTAATTTCAACCGGTCCCACCTACTTTTATTCAGAGACAAGCAGTCATTAATTTGGGTCTGCCAGAGATAACAATATTGTGTTGTTCTAAATTAATGTTTATTTAAAAAGGGGGAGGGACATTGACAATCAAGGTCACAACATTTCTTGTGAAACAAGCCTGTCTCAGCAGAAGTGATTACATGGCACAAGCAACCCCCAACTCGTAAAGCAAACAACGGAACAAAGAACACAAAGAAAAAAATGTTCGCGTTTCTGACAAAAATCCCAACTCCTATATACCTAGTTTTCTTTTTGTTTGTTTGTTTAATTAGGCAGTTCCAGTATATGACCAGAGATAAATAAGCACTTTATGTTGGAACAATAGCATAGCTCATAGTTTTAGGCACTAGTAAAAATTAAAATAATTTGATGCACAAATGTGCTTGTGGCTGTTAAGTCCCTGCCTTCAACCGTAATTAATTACCAGCATCAGTTCAATGTCTTCTGTTTTCTTTGCTGCATCTCAAATCATAATATAGGAAACAAATACATGAGTTCCTTTAGCTATTTACTTTGCATGTTTTCCAACCCCAATTATGAGTAACTATTTCCTTGGTTATTAAAAAAAGACTTTGGATAATTACAAAGTTACTTTAATAAAAACTTAAAGCAGCAGCAAATCCAGGGCTGTGTCAGTTCCTTGAAAAGCAAACTGTCCTCAGTTCCTACAAATCTTCCTAAATTTTAGCTGCGCAGTCCAGTCGTTGAATAAATAATATACTATGCTTCAAACACACTCTCACCCAAGACCTTTCCTTACACAACACCGCACACGCGAAGCCCACTGGGGTCCTCCCATGTGGACAAGCCTCCACCAGTCCCCCGGATGACAATGCTAACCCCTCTGGACTCCTGCAGGAGTGCTTTCTGGTGTTTATCACAGTGTGCCTCACATTCACGTGAAGTACAGAGCTGTACTGCCTTCCCAGTGAAAATGCACTTTACTGAAGTGCAGAAAACACAATCTGGCACCCGTCACCTCCCTATGGCATCCCACATTCATTGTCTTTGTTTAAGGCTCTCAGAAGGCCGCGGAGCCCCCGCCCCCAGCCCTCTGCACGAGAACTCATTAGTGAATACTTTAACTTTGCAGCTCCATCCTGGTAGCTGATTCCAGCCACCGGAAAGCAAAGGGTAAACGGCACCCTCTTCTTTACTAGTTCTGAGCTAGCAGCACATACAGGCTCTACCTAGATGAGGGGGACACTGGGCTGGCAGGCAGGATAAGTCAAGGCCAGATGGCAGGCGGGTGAAGAAGAACAAGGCATCTGGAAGAAGCAGCTGGGCTACCACAGAAGGCCAGGAAGATGTGCAGAGGAAGAACTAAGATGAGAGAGCCTTGTAGCTGAGACAGACAGATAAACAAGAGAAAGACCAGACAGGGGCTGTCTGATTATCTATTCCCAGGGAGCTGTGACAGGTCCCCTTCATTACCACCCCCCCTTTCAAACATAAGCTACTTTTCTAGCTTAATTTTGAACAAAACCCTGGGAAAAGGCCTAGCTCCAATGTAGGCTCATGAATCTTCAATGTCTGTATCCACAGCATTTTACGGGACCACATCTCTCTGATCACCCACCACTTTCTGCCTTCTCTTGACACTCGCGTGCCTTCCTGCCCTATCAGACTAAACACTCCTTGAAGGCAGGGGCCATATGTTTCATTTTTGTGTTCCTTCAAAAATGGCCAACATTATGACAGCACAGTAAGTTCCCGATAAATAGTTAATGAATATTTCTGTAAGTTCCGAGTCCGTTCTGGGAAGGAAAGTCAGTATCTATTACTCTCCCACTGGGTATTATCAACTGTATCTCCTCAATAAGATAATCTAAATAGCAGAAGATTAGAATTGGATTATGAGCTTTTAGAGAAAAACAAACATCTTAGTGTCTTCTAATATTATCCTTCCAGATATGATATGTCAACTTATATGAACAGTAGCATCCTACATAAGCTGTAGATAAATGTTAATAATTTACACAGCTGAGAAAGATGCTTGGGAAGAATTAAGAGTCAGGTTCTCACTTAGGCTAAGAGGGCCCCTCCCGTTGGTCCAAGCACCTGAGAGGCAGCCTACTCTTCTGGCCATAGAAACATGTTACTGTTTTTAAGAGAGTTGAAGCAATTCCAAACGTTACCAGCAAGGAGAACGGTAAAACAGTAACTATCTTAGATTCCTATTAGAAGGTTGCAGGCGGTAGCCTAAGTGGTTTTGCTCACCGGAGAAAAATACCTTAAAATTTGATTACCATCAGAACATTCTCATTCTAAGTTTAAAAAAATCTAAAGTCTTTTTCCCTGTCTATCCGAATTGGAAATATATTAATCTCCAACAAGATGACATTTAAGTTGTTAAATAAATACCTGTAGCAAAGAAAAAAATTGATGATATTTAAGAGAGCCAAGAACATGTAGTTATATATACAGAAATAGAAAAATATTTCTTTGAGACCTACACTGTCAGAGTTCTCCTGCAGAAATTTTCCTCTATTTCCACTATTAAGAGCAGGTAGGAGAACCCTTGCAAACCCTTTGAAAACAAGCCACCTGGAATGAAGGATTCATGCCGAAAGCTTTATTTACATACAACTAAATTCCAAAAGACCAAGGCTATTTCAAGAACACAAAATCAAATGCGGCTAGGGAAAGCCCAAAAAGCAGTCAATGGGAATTGTTATTAATTCTGAAAATAATTTACTTAAACAGTTCTTTCTAGTCTTTCAACTTTTGAAATCAATTTTTAAACAGATTCTCATTTGTTTTTATGGAAAGAAAAGTGCTAGCAATTAGGTTGTGTGAGTAAAATGGCACTTTACACACGCAGGAAGTCAATCAGTAACATGCCCCTTAGCCGATTCAGAGCTCTGCAAAAGCAATGAGCAACAGTCTGCACAGGTGGGCGGCTGGCCAAAGCTCGCCCGCACCTTGAGCAGGCAGGATAAAGCACCTGTGTTCCAGGTGCATGCGGGAAACTGCCTGGCTAGATCTGATCATCACGGAAACTGAGTGATAGCGCCATGGGGCCTTCATTCTGCGATTCTTTCCACTTTGTATACATGCTTGAAGTTTTGAATTAAAGAATGAAAAGTAAAAAAAAAAAAACACCAACAAAAAACTAGCCCAGCGGGAAGAGTCAAATTTCTAAATTTACATTCCAAGCGAACAAAACAAATACAAAATCAACCAAGATCCCAACTGTATATGCCTGACTGCATTTGGCACGTGTGAACATGAACACGAAAGAATCAAACGCTCCACAGCAAAATGGTATAGAGGCAGCCGAAGTGTGGGACAGTGTCCTCTGAGAGCTCTCACGTACTAATTTCTTTGTCGAAGAACATATCCAAGAGGAGAATAAGGAACATATTTAATAACTGAGGGTTTACTATGTGCCAGAACCATTGCAACTGGTTTGCGTGTAGACAGTCATGTGACCCTTTACCAGTGGGCAGTTGCCCCGTTTCCCAGAAGATGAACCTGGCAGAGGTGCAACTTGACTCAAAGTAGGAGCCCCTTGTAAGCATCCAGGAATCCCTTAAGGATCAGTTTCAAACTACTTACATACACTTCGGTAGCTAAACCGTAACAAAGGATGTTCCAGACAAAACACTCCTGTTTCTGGGTTAAAATGAGGCAATTTCTCCTTTAAAATTTTCCAAAAACCAAAGAAAAATCCTATCAAACTGTTTTCAACATAAATTCTTTTAATCATGAGGGATACTGGAAACAGAATAACTAATTTAAGTGAGGAAGAGAACTGGAAGCCAACCGAAAACTTCTCCATTCACAGTTTAATGAGGTGCTGAGACACGATGTGCAGCTGATGAAACACCACTGTAATAACAAGACGTACTAAGGGGACTTCTGAGCGGTGCTGGGTTTGCACAACGACAACCTGAAGCAAGGGACAGAAAATGCTGCATGCGAGGCATTAGCTTATTTCCCGATGATTAGACACAAGTCTATTGCTCACACTGTATGTAGGTATATTGTTATATACACATACAGACACATGTGTACTCAGACTTGGAAAATACTGTCCATGAACCTCGTTTGCTATCAGTTTTATTCCTATGTGCTGCAGGTGGGGCAGAAACGAACTGTGGGGGAGGGAGGCCCACCGAAATAAATAGTGAAAACGCGAAACACGTGTGCACCCATGCAGCCTAGATTCTCAGTCTGTCAATGTATGCTAGTTTTCTTATTTTTTAATGACATGCCAATTACAAAAGTACAGTATGACTGCAAATCTGTAATAATTGAACATGAATTTAGGAAGGAGATAAAAACAAGGAGAAATGTTGAATCAAACATCAATTTGATTAAATAACAACTGTAAAAAAAAGTCCCAGTTGGTTTTTAATCTCACTCATCTCTGAATACTGTGATTTGTGCAAGCAACTTCTATATTTATACAGATCATTAATGCATAAAATATATCTGTTCTCATGTATAGAAAGACAAATACCTTGATGCAAAAATTGTTTCACCTAATAGGAATTTCTGGATCTTTTAAAAACCAATGTTTATGTGACCGTAAATAGTGGGTAGGCTTTAAGCCTTCAAAGATGGACGCACACACAGCAAAACCTTAGAGGTCAAGGGTGCACCACGGCTTTGCCACAGCATGGTGGGGACAGTATGGTCTCTAAGTTGGTTAGATTAGAAAGGTTGTATTGTTGTTTGTTTTTTCAATGACTTTAACTCCATACTACCATGAAATGGAAACAAGGTTGAGAAACAATGCTTGTCTGTACCACGTTCGGTATATATTTTAGAGTGGAAAGTTGAGCAAAGAAAATGGCTTGATTCAACTCATCGAACAGTTTTTGTTTTGTTCGGGTGCTGGAATGCTTTGGTGATCGTGTTAATTCACAGACAAAACAACTGTTCATTCACAGCAAGAAGGTTAAAGAAGCAGAGAACATACATTGTTTGCCTCGGAAAAGAAAACACTTAGGAAAAGAGAGTCCACCCATTATCTCACAGAAGGGACGATGAACAAAGCCACATTCACCTGCCTCCGTCCCAGCTGCCAGCTCTGGAGGCTTAACCTGTTCCAAACTCCCCCCAGGGAGCTGCTCTTCAGGGTGTCAGCAGAGCCATGGACGCCTGCTGCGAGCTCCCACCTCATGCACGGTGCTCTGAAGGTTAGGGAGGGAGAGGGGGCTGAGTCTGTTTTACGTTCTCTCCTTAAAAACAGAAAAAAGAACAGTGCTGGAGCTTATACAATTTGTCGTTTAATATACCAGTTTTAAATGTCCAGCACATCTGTGTGTTCTTGTCATAAAGGGAGGTCCAGGACTGGTCGGGCAGCTCTCTGCGTTGCTCAGGTGGCAAAGAGCAAGGCTGGATTGGAAGGGAGTTCTGTCTGATAACAGGCCCCTGTTCCCCTTCACCGCACTTGACCCCGGGGCTCCCTTATCACGGCATCCTGTACACAACCAGGTGCACTAGCAGGATGATCTTTCACATTCCTTTTCCGACCAATATCTTGAGATTTGAATTTCCCTTCTCTCACCAATCTAACCTATCCTTGGATGACAGGCTAATACTCCTAGAAGTGTTTTAACCAGAAAGCACTCACACAAAAAACAATTCCACAGCTCTTATTTTTATTCAATTTATTGTGAAGACAGGGGTTAATGAAATTACATAGGTTCAAATACATTATCTGTATATTGTGTGTTCAGCACCCGAAGTCAGATCTCCTTCCATCACCATATATTTGACCCCTCTGCCCTTTACTGCCCGACTGCCCCTTACCCTCTGGTAACCACCACACTGTTGTCTGTGTCGATGAGTTTCAGTTTATATCCCACACAGGAGTGAAATTTTTCCTAGCTTTTTCTGTCTGACTTATTTCGCTTGGCATAACACTCTCAAGGTCCATCCACGTTGTTGCAAATGGCGGTATTTCCTCTTCTCTCACGGCTGAGGAGCGTTCCATGTGGACTTGGACCACGTCTTCTTCATCCAGTCCTCGGCGAAAGGATGCTTCGGTTGTTTCCATGTGTTGGCCAGTGAATAATACTGCAATGGGCATGGGGGTGTATGTATCTTCAAATACTCAAATTTTTGTGAATTAGTATTTTCAAATTTTTTCACGTAGATACCCAGAAGAGGGGCTACTGGGTCATTTGGTAACTGTATTTTTAACTTTCTGAGGCACCTCCATACTGCTTTCATAGCGGCTGTGCCAGTTTACAGCCCCAGCAGCAGTGAATGAGACGGAGGTTCCTTTTCCCCCACAGCTTCTCCAACACTTGCTACTACCTGTTTTGCTAACAACAGCCATTCTAACAGGTGCAAGGTGGTATCTCATTGTAGTTTTGATTTGCATTTCCCTAGTGGCTAGTGTAGTGGAGCATCTTTTCATCTATTTGTTGGCCATTTGTATGTCTTCTTGGAAGAAGTGTCTGTTCAGGTCCTCTGCCCATTTTTAATTGGATTATTTTTTGGAGTTGACTTGTATGAGTTCTTTATATATTTTAGGTATTAACCCGTTACTGGAGCTCTGTCTTACCTCCAGAATCAGACTCTAAGTCCCCAGATTTATAATCAAGACCCTCTTATAGCCACATTCCACCTTTTCACTTTTCTAAATGCTGTTTTCAATTTATCTAATTGTATACTTTTGTAAGTTCCTCATGGGCCGAGAGTGGCGTTTCCCTGCCATTCAGCAAATATGACACAAAATACTATCCTGAATGCACTCAATAAATATTTGCTAAATGAATGAAGATCTGAAATACACACTTCTAATCTTTTTTCTTTTACCATCCTAAAGCCCTTAGTTTAAATAAAACTGGTTTTTTTGAAGGAAAAAAAAAAGCCTGATTTCATTCAAGAGACAATAAAACCTGAAGATTTTCATTTCTGTCCCTAGGTTTTAATATATGTTTCGAGAGGAGGAATATTACCCTAGTTTTGTTCTATTTATATTTATGAGCCTGCCAGTTGCTTTGGTCAATGTTTGCGTACCATAACAGTTCATTAAGGCAAGTGGCCACTCTAGGCTGTTAAATGATGAATAATTTATAGTTATCTTCCAGTTGTTTTCATGATGGCAGTACTTTGTCCATCTCCTGTAGAACGGAGGAAAGGAGCTGTTTTCTACTAAAGGACCACGGAGGGAAATAATATCCGAGGGAATGTCTGTTGTGGTCATCTATTATCATACACAAACCATCCCCAAACTTAATGGCTCCAAATAATAAACATTTCTTATCGCACGCAGTTTCTGTGGGTTAGAAATCTGGAAGTGGCTAAACCGAGGGAACCTGGCTTTTCCAGGGGTGCAGTCAGGATGTCAGCCATGGTCTGACGAGAGTTCGCTGGGCTACAGGACCCACTTCCAAGTGGTTCGTTCACATGCCCGTCAAGCTGGTGCTAACTGTTGCCAGGAGGCTTCCATTCCTCACGCATGCGCACCTCCACAGTTGCTCCTGAGTGTCCTCATGACACGGCAGCTGGCTTCCGCCACAGCATAAGTCATGCAAGGCCGAAGCAGCATGTCTTTTCTGAACTAGCCTCAAAAGTCACATGCAACATCATTTCTGTAATACCTCACTGGTCGTTCACGGCAGCCTGGCACAGTGTGAGAGACTACACGCGGCCATGAATACGAGGAGAGAGGCAAGGATCGCTGGAAGGTAGCAACTTCATCGTAATGCACAATTTCTCACACTTCTGGGGTGCTGACCGGGCAGTCTTTCTTCTCATGGTGGTGTCAGCGGGAGCACTACCAGGAAGGCCGCAAGCTCCCGCCTGGCCACGCGCAGCTCGGGCGGGGCTACGGATGACAGCATCCCTTCCTTCTGCTCGGGCTTCTCCGCACAGCTGTCTTCCCAGAGCACGAAGACAGAAACTTCTCCAACTTTTTAAGGTTTCAACACAGAACTGAACCAGCATCACCTCCAAGCCATTCTACTGGTTAAAGCAAGTCACAGGTTCAACCAAGACTGCAGGGAGGGTGCAACTGCTGGACGGCTTAACTCGTCAGCAGCCCACGATGGAAAATCTTACCCCAGGGGCACATAAAGAATAATCTAGGACTTGCTTAATGCTTCCAGAAGCATAGTTAGTGATCACTTAGCATGTTTAAGAATATTTAGTCATGTATGTTTATCGCTGTACTATTGAGTGATGATCATAGCACTTGCATAAGTAGATAAAAATAAATTGAGGGCAAATCTGGACTTTGGGCTAAGAGTCTCCCAGGTCTCCCCTAAAAACCTCTTTAGAATCCCATCAATGGGAGGAAACAGTCCCTGCAGGAGGAAACCACAAACCCGTTTTCGGGATGCCCTCTCAGCGCGGAGAGGGAAGCAGAGCCCCCGCCCACACTGCTGCAACCCCACGCCACCAGCAGGCTGTCCACAGCAGTGAGTAGATGAAGGGCCACGAGTGCTGGGTCAGAGCTGAGTTTCAGACAAATGCTTTGTAAGCATGACCTCTGGAAACAGTTATTCCCAGAGACACCCTGGGTCTGTAACCCTTTTGCCCCTAGAACCCACGGTAAGTCCTAGTACTAGCTCAGGCTGCCACGACAAATTACTGCAGACCGGGTGGCTTAAGCAGCAGAAATATATGTTCTCAGAAATCTGGAGGCGGGAAGTCTGAGGTCAAGGTGCCAGCATGGCTGTGCTCCGGGAAGAGCTCCCTTCTTGGTCTGCAGATGGATGGCCCGGCCACCTTCTCTGTGTGTCCCCACGTTACCTCCTATGTGAGCAGGGAGAGAGAGAAACTCTCTGCAAGCTCTCTGGTGTCTCTCCTTATAGGGGCACTAATGCCACCAGGAGGGCCCGCCTTCACCACCTCACTATAGGTGAGGGCTTCCATGTAAGAACTGGGGGATGGGGGGCACACGTGCACAAGCATGTCTTCACACACGTCTGCATGTCCCAGTCTTCACTCCACACTTGATAAAGAAACAAAACACAATCCTCAAATGGCGCTGACTGTTCCAATAAAACAGTAAAATATGAAGAAAGGCAAATGTCAGAACGATGACTGGGCAGAAGCACAGCTGTTATTTCTGGGAAAAGAAGGGGAGGGAAAATATAGGTGCCTGGAATTTGGAGGATTTGAGATAAAATGCAGATTAAACAAATACTTCATTTAAACCTTGAATGTCAAGCTATCTTCCCAATAAAACTTTATATGGGTTTATAACCAGGAGCAAAGGTAAAAGACTCAGTTTCTATTTTTCTCTCTAACTTTGCCCTTGACTCGTGATAGGACAGGAGAAATCAGGGGGCTAAAATACAACATTCATAATAATAACAGCAAAACGATGGCAAGGACTACAAATTGAGAGCAACACGAGACCACAAAGTGACTAGATGATTTGCTAAAAATATTACTTGACACATCAAATTAAGTGACAGCAGATACAACTGGCAGCTTATGAGCATCCTTTGAAAAAACAAATTTAACAAGTAAGTTACACTGGTTAGCAAAAGGTCAAAATGAGGTCATGGTCATGAGTTCAGTGGGTTTTCTTCTATCCTAGGTCCACAGACTGCAAACAGCTGCCTCTCCAACTCAGCCAGCTGCCTCTAACACATCTGTGTTTGGGGCATAAGACGGACTGAGTGAGTACGCAGAGAAAAAATGTGTCCGTCACTATCGGAGGCAAATCATCAGTAAATGAGTAGCACTATAAATGGTCACAAACAGTCATGGTTTCTATATATATTTTTAACAGGAATTTGCATGACGGTAGATGACTGAATACAGTGAATAAGTATCTTCATGGTGTTGAACAAAAATGCTCATCAATCTGGAATTCTGTATCTGATTGAGTCACTGTTCAATAAGAAGAACAACTTCTGGAAATAACTGAAATGACAGATGTCCAAAAAACGAGCAAAAATAAATGACATGGGAATAGAAGCACTTTGGTGAAAGGACTGGCTGTAAACAGCAACTCCAGGTAAAGACAGAACTTACAACTATGGGAATTTATGCCAAGAGAGCAGATTATTGTATTACAACATTGAAAGTATGAAAGTATTATAATTCATAAAACCTGGGACAAGAAATAGAAAATTTATGAATATTATCTGTGGATTCCCTAGCAGGGAATCAATCAATACTGTCTAAAATAAAACATGGAGTTAAAAAAAGGAATAAAGGAACATAAACATTTTCCAACAACGTACATCAAATTCAATCTCACAAACAAAAACTATTCTTTATTTCTAATTCTATATAAAAAATCAGAATACCGACAGAGTGAGAAGTGGGAGGAAGACCCTAAAACATCAATGAGGAATGTTCTATGTAGTTTAGGGTGCACCATTAAACAGGAAGTCAAACACTGTTGCAAAGTTCTGAATCAAAACCCACCCCCACCCTTCCTCTGCATGTACACTTTCCCCAAAACTGGCTCAAGCCAGGGCACTACGACTTTCCCCAGCTACCCGCTCTCCAGCCTGTAAAACTATTCTAACGCACTGTGTTTCCAATGCCACTGTGTTGGGACAGTGCTCACAGTTCTACTTTGCTCCATGCCACCTTCTTCCCTTCTCTGCCAAGAACCCATCTCCCTCCACCATGTGGCTCAGGCCTGGCTATCAAATAGGCCACACACCCACATTGCCAACACAGGCCAGTCCCAGTACTTGTGCCAAAGGCAGACATGTGACCAAAAGCAGGGCCAACCAGAATCCCCCCTTGGAATTACACTGCACATTGACATAAAGCAGTTGGGAAGCTGGGCTAGGATGACACACTCCCAGAGATACCAGCTGCCGCCTCTCCTGGCCTCCTAGAGGGAGGCCATCTCAGCAGGAGGCAACCCTAAGGGTGAAGGAACTAGCAGAAAATGGGAGGGGCTCCAACAGAGAAATTCCAGGTGGCACTGAGTCTTAGTTCCACTATCTGAGGAACCACTTTCTGGGTGTCTTCGTTAAAATTCTATACACTACCACACACCGTGGAAGGAAATACTCTCCATGCGTAACATGTTTAGTGGGTCTCCATCACCTGGCAAACAGAAACTGCATAATTAACCCACCCTCACTATTTCCCCATCTTTTTCTTTCCTTTCCTTTTCTCCCCTCTCCTTTGCCAAGACTCAGCCAATCACTTATCCACTGGACCCCATTTTTCTCCAGATACTGGAGCCGTTTTCTTCTGATGGACATCCGGGTTTCCCACAATTAAGTGTCAGCTTCCTTTAGCTTAAGTTCCTTCCCTTTAAAAAACAAAGACACAACAAAAAGCAAAGCCTTTCCTTTTTCCCTCTGCCCTCAAGTTCTTGGCTCCTAGGTCTTTCCTCCAAGAACCCACAGATATTTTCACTACCACAGCAATTTGACTTCTACTCCACGGAAATGGTAGACAGGGACAAAAAAAGGTTACTGGGTACCCCAGCAGTAAAATCAGGTGCTGTCTTCCAGGAAAAGAGTGTCTGATTCTACAGGGTGTGTTCCTCTGAGTGCCTGGCTGGGCTACTTTATGGCTCTGTGAGGGTGAACAGTGTAGGGACAGATGGCAGTGCTCGTGTTTCCCGTCCCGTGCAACATAAACCAGGTGAGTGTTCGTAGCTCTGTGAGGGAAGCTTGTTGGGAAAGACTTTCTATCTCTCCAAGTCAAACTGGACCAGCTTTAACATCTAACAAGATACTTCCTTAATTAACGAGCTGAATAAAATCTTTGATGTGTGTTCATTTTGCAAGAGAGTCCTGATTTTGCCTTGTCAAAAACTATCCCTCCACCATGTTCGATGTGCATCACATCTGAACTCTCATCACATTTACAAATCAACCTGGCTTGACTTCCAGCACACAGCATCTCCTAGGTCTGGAGCCAGGTCTCCAGCCACGGCTCCTCCTCCATGGATGGCATTCTTTCTCTCTATTCCCCTAAACCACTGCAGTTAGCCCAGGTTCCTCCCCAGTATTCCACCCTAGAAGTATCATGAGGGCGTTAATGAGATCATGCTCTTGACAAGGTAGCTGACACTTGGTTAATGCTCAAGAAAAAGTACCAGCATGGTCTTCACCTTGGCCACATGCCATCATCGCCACTGTCAGTTACTAGAGTGCTAAAATTACTTTACAAACCTTTCTCTTCCTTTAGATTCCCCTTCAGGAGCAGGTCCTGTGTTCTACTCATCATAGCATCCTTGGCACCCAGAGAGATTATGTGAGAGGAAGAGAGAAGCACTGGGTTCCAGGAAGGCAGTCATATAATCATTTTGCATTAAAATGTTTTAAATGAAAGATGTATTAAAAAGGACCCTCACAAGCCTGACTCCCAGCCAGCTGGGGAGTGGGCGGTCTCTTCACTTTTCCCCCACTTGTCAGATCAAGACATCTGAAGACCCCTACAGCCCAGAGCCATGAGTGCCACGTGGGGGTGGTGCAGGGGGCACAGTTCAATGACAATATAATATAATGGAAATATATGCCCACGTCATTTTCAATTCCATAGTAGTCACATTAAAAAGTAAAATGAAAAAGGTGAAGTTCATTTTAATAGCATAGATAGCTGTGGTTTAGTAACATACACACGATGTTTTAACAGTATATACGGAATATTTCAATATGAAATCAACATAAATCATTAATGTAGCATTTTAACTTTCTTCCTATGCCAATCTTTGAAATGCGGCCCCTAACGCACACATGCAACATGCACCAGGGGGTCCCACGCACGTGTGGCTGGTGGCTGCTGCACAGCATGGGGTGGAGGCTCCGGCAGGGTGGCCCCGATGGGAATGAGAAACAGGTATGGGGACGGAATGATGAAGCAAGAGGGCAACTTTTTCTTTTCGAAATGTACACCTGTAGTTACTCTTTCTTTAAAAAAAAAGTACCTTCGTTGACTTTGTGTTGTTATGGAATTAAGATCAAATTCATTAAAAGGGCTAATAAGACCTAACGTTCTGGCCCTTTCTTAACTTCTCCCGTCTACTGTGTGTCTAATGACCATCTTAAGACTGGCCTGTATGCATCATTCTATCAGACCTCTGTGGGTGGTGAGCTGAGAACAGCAGATAACATGAGAATTGCAAAACAAAGGAGAAACAACCAAAGAGGCTCACTTTCCTCCCCTCTCACCCAATGGTCACTAATGATCTGGCAAAGTCTGGGGCTGGGAAGGACCCCTCGGTGGCTTAGCCCTGGGACAAACAATGGATGAAAACAGGAAGTGAAGCTGCCTAGGCATCAGTGGGATCTCTAAGTGGAGCAGGAGTCAGGGTCATTCTCAGGGTCAAGAAGAGCAATTTTTATAGACTCATCACACAAATACAAAAACATCTGATTATTCATAACAAAGGGAGGAAAAACTTAAATGCAGAGTATGATAAGCACATTGAAAGAGCCATTCAATAGAAAGCATGATGTAGTCAATGTCATTAACTAAATGAGTCCTAGCCTTTCTTTAAAAAAATTCTATTTACCATTCAGAATGCACAATCTGTATATCCAGAAAAATGAAGTGGTGTCAAACACCTGTAAGCATGCACATGCCAAGTTTCAATTGATCAAAATCATATTATGTGTAACATTATACTAGAGGGACTCTTCAGGAGAAAGTGAAAGTTATTTCCAAAGAGTGTGTTTCAGAAATGTCCTAAAGGGGCAAAAGTGAATTATCAATCCCTAATATGTTTTTAAGAAGAGATATAAATATCACTTAGTTTTACCAGTTATTTCTACTTAAATATAAAAAATTACCTTTTCACATCACAATTCATATTCCTTCAAGATAAAAATGACCTGATATGGAATAAATCATTATAATGTATTTATACCAAAAATAGCTGTTCTTGCTAATTCTCAAAACATGAAAGTTGCTATTTAGAGACTCTCCTTTTTTTAATTGACTTAAAGAGAGAGAGAGACACAAGGATTTATTGTTCCACTTATTTATTCATTCATTGGTTGATTCTTGTATGTGCCCTGACCAGGGATTGAACTCACAACCTTGGCATTTCGGGACAACTCTAACCAACTGAGTTACTTAGCAAGGGCCTAGAGATCATTTTTTCCTAGAATGCTACCTTAAAATGATATATACCTATGTGTGTGGGTGTGGATATACTTATGTGTGCATCTGCATATCTGTATCTGTATCTATCTATAAATATGCATCATATATAATTCATTACATAGTCATTTTGAATCCAAGAAGGCTAAAAAAAATTTTCTAGTACATAAAAGATTATAACAACGAAAAAATATTGCCAGGGTATCTTCCTGTATTATATGACGGGTAAGGGATTTTGCTTTTCCAAACTGCATAAGATTAATTCCTTTAAATGTGCTTAAAACACAAATAACCACATATCTTAGAATAGGTAAGTGTCTACTAAGTGAGGAATAAAATGCCTGGGACTCCAGTTACTTTAAACTGAATTAATAAAGAAGGAATACAGAGTACAATAACAGAAAGGAAACCAAGAAGAATTATACCAGGACGAAAGTTAAGTCAAAAAAGCAAAGAACAAAACAGTGCTTACTGTAAGCTACCTTGTTACAGAAGAAAAGAAAAAAATAAATATTCTGTTTTGCAAGAAGGATAAACAGAGAACCATGAAACCATTTATCAGTAGAGGACAGGTGACAAATGGCATTTCCGAGTATAACTTTTTGCAGGTTCCATGTTTTTACGGTGTAAACACTTTACATTTTCAAAAAGGAAAATTAATAAGGAGGGAAAACAACACAAACAAAAATAAAGGAACTAAATAGATCCAACTGGTAACATAAATAGAGAAACTTAATTCTAGTTTCTTTTGCACACAACACTTCATGCAGCTGTAGTGAGATATATTCTGAAGATAAAAAGACCTGCCAAGATGTCCGATTTCTTAGTTGGTTTAACGATGGTCATGATATTATAGAATTTTTAAAAACATTTATGTATAGGGTAGAGTAAAGCAAGTAAGTATCATTAGTGGTGTAGTGAATCATTAGGAACAAAGATTCTTCTGTGTAAGACATAAAATGCAAACACGTAAGTCAGAAAATGAATCAAGGCACGTGGTCCAGCGCGGCCACAGCAGGGTCTTACCTCCTGGCAGTACTGCAGTATGCCCTCCTTGGTGCCAATGCACGTTTTGGTCCCCGACGGGTCTGGCTCCCACTTCCCATTCTGCACATTCATGTGCATGTTCAGTTTGCCACAAAACATGGCGACCTGGGGTTCCGCAAGCAGGCCCGCATTGCCATCAGTGGGCACCTAAAAAGACAGGCCTTAGTTAGTTACAGCGATCCGCAGCTCTGGGGCACAGGCTGGGGGAAGGGCTGTCAAGGGGGCTGTGGAAACAGGCAATGATAGCAAAAACAATTCTATTCTTGCCAGTTCTCAACTGCGCATGAGCCCCGCCTTCGGCACTCCTTGAAGTTAATTATCACGCATGCTACATACATCTCCAACCGCCTGCAGTACAGTGCTTTTTTTTTTTTTTTTTGCATGGAAAAGAGAAATTAGTAATATTAAGAGAAATCTATTCACTGTAAAGATTATACATTCCCCCATGACAGATTTCATGGTGCCTCCTGAAAGGTTCTGACAATAAAATACGATGCTTTCCTGAAATAAATATACTCGCTCTAGAGGAAACCACATTCTCACAATAACCTCCAGCTGACTCACATGAAGAACAATGCCACAGCCCGATGGCCAGGTCGGGGTCATGCTGTGTGTTACCTGCCAGAGCTGAAGGCACAGTGTCGGTGTGCATCATGGGTTAACAAGTGACTACATTCTAATTTTCTGAACACACTGCTGGTTTTTTGTTTTTGTTTTTGTTTTTTAACCATGCCCAGATGTGGCTATGTTGGCAGTTCACCCATCCCCCCCCCCCAAACATTTCCTGCTTATCACGCGGTCTCAGCTCTCCAGAGTAGGTTAGGGGTGCTGGGGTCCCATCTTCCCAACCACAGCGCAGGGAGTCAAAGAGGTCTCCGCTGGAGCCCAGCACAGCGCCCACCTCCTGTGCCGTGAGCTCTCAGGTTTCTCAGCTGTTCTGACTACAGGCAATATACCATTTCAGGGAAGGAACCTGGGAAAGGGTGCCCTTCGTACTTCCAAACCATTCTGTGCACAGGTATTACCTTCATGTAAATATTTTAGAAAGGGAAAATGGGAGAACCAAAATATCTGTCCTACCTCACTTCGTGGGTTCTCATAGAAAGAAAAAAAAAAAAAAGAATGAGCAAGAGATGAAAATTAAACCAACGGGAGCAAAAGTGTTATTTGAAACCAAGGAATCAAAAGACACGTCCAACAAAATAATTCCTCCCTTGTTAACTGCAGCCGTGGAGGAGGTGTGTGCCGACGAGGCCAGGGAGGGTTAACTACCAGCAGGAGCCATTCGGGCAGCGAAGAGCTGGGTGATTCTACAATATCTTGTATCATTTCTAAAAATTGTTCACAGGAGGAAAAAAAACCCCTGAAATTGCATGGAGAGATTTCAGTTAAAGAAAACGGCTTCCTGACATTTCTTCCCACAGAAATGCAAAAATAGAGCAAACATCTGTCCGTTCTAGTCATCTTCATACGTATTCTGTCCAAGCACAACCGAGGGTTTACGTCCTTTAAAAAAATATCTGGCCCTGAACCCAGCTGAGTCCTACCACTGACCTGAGTGCAAAAAGTCTTGGCAAAATCTTTAAAACCATATTCCAGGGAACATTTGCAGCATCTCCAGTTCTGCTTTGTCAGGCGTGTTCAGTGAACGATGCCTGTGCCCCCGCGAGGCCAGTGTTGGATCGTCGGCAGGACGAGCTGGGACCTCAGCTCCCCAGTTTGGGCCCCTTGCCACCTCCCTCGATTTCTAAGCCAGAAACCGAGAGGCTCATTCTCCAACACATGCAAAGAAGCAGCCTAAGCGGAATGCTCTGTAAACTCCAGTTCCAACAGCTTTCCTGAGGGGGTAAGAGAGAATCCAATGCCTTGAGCCTAGAAATCAGAGTACAAATTTTATCCATGCTATTGAAATAAGTAGTAAGATAACAACATTTCAAGAAAGTCAAATAACAATCAGATAACAAGAGGTAAGGTCCTAAATTCAATGCTATGGAGGATATGAAATATGTTTATAGTATATAAAATACGTACATTTTATTTATTTATATATGAAATATGGGCCTTGCCCTCAAGGAACTTATACTCCAGCATGGAATTGCCATTGTAGTCCCCATGGTGTTTTATTCTGCTCAGACTCATTCCTGTCCCAAAGATGTCTAGTCTCAACAGAGCCTTGGTACCTTCTCTCTAATGGAGCGGAGAGATTAATGATCTTTTATTACAGCTGGCAATTATTTCGTTGACTGAATTCCCCCCGCTCTACCTCAGAATTTCAGTACCTCGGATTCTCTACAATCTGTTCACTACAGTTTCTACCTCCTCGTCATTCCATAGCCTTCCCCCCCAAGGAACATCCAACAGTCTTAAGAACAAAGTCTCAGATCTGTTGACCATAGGAGCAGTTAGTCAAGCTAAAGAGGACATCTTGACTCCAGCTATGTTTCAGCCCCAGGCCCTGGAAAGCAGAATGACCCCAAGGACCACACCCGCACAAAATCAGACAGAGCAGTGCCATGGCTGATAAGAGGGCCTGGCACAAAGATCAACTGCTCCCTACCCAGGCCCCAACCAATCAGTAGAGCCCAGGACACAAATCCTTTATCCAGCATAATTAATGAATTGCCCCTATATAATCCAACTCCCGGAAGCCACCAGGGAGCCAGGTCTTTGAGTCACAGCGTACCTGTGACTCCAGGATTGGTGCCATGCCCTCGACTAAGAAACCCTTACTTTCTTGGCTGCAAACTCCTGTCCAAGTTTGACTGGGCTCTGATGCACACAGGCAAACAGACAGACCCCCTTCGTCTGGAACAATATTACTAAAGAACATCTTTAACTGCCTCATGCTCTTCACTTTTACCAGTGGGAGTTCAGACCAGAAAAGACATGTTTCAGTGCCTTTGGGGTTTTCGACAAGATGGTATCTAATATTAACTTTAAAAAATAAATGTATGGAGGACCGTAGTCATTAACATGCCCGATTTTCTTAAAGTGGAGACTGTTTAATAGTTCAAACTTTGATTCTTCAATAATTAGGGCAAATTATTACACTAGAAATTAAAAAATGGACCATATGGCCCTGGCTGGTGTGGCTCAGTGGACTGAGCACTGGCCTGCTAACCAAGAGGCTGCCGGTTTGATTCCCAGTCAGGGCACATGCCTGGGTGGCAGGGCTGGTCGCCAGTTTTGGGCCTGCGAGAGGCAACCAACTGATGTAGGTATCTCTCACACACTGATGTTTCTCTCTCTTTCTTCCTCTCTTCCCCTCTCTCTAAAAGTAAATTTTTTTAAAATTATTTTAAAAAATGGGCTATATGTACACAGCTGTTACATTTGACTTTACAAAAGGTCCTTTACAAATAAATACGTAAATCACCAAAACATGTTAATCAGTCAAATACTCTTTCCCAGACCAACACCGCATGTGCACAAGAAGATCAGAGCAATTTTCTTCAAGATACAAACTGAACCAGAAGCTTTTCTCTTTGTACTGAAGGACACCTGCAAAGAATTCCATGTTTCAAGTAACATAACCCAGTTACGTTACTGGCTAAGCTAATTAAAAGAAAAGACCTAAGCCATTTCAGAAACAGCCTGGTTGCTAGGGGCGGTCCGCTCTTTTGGCATTCAGCCAGACAGAAACCATCACCAGCCCAGGATGACCACACAGGAGACAATACTGAGGCCCGCTCAAAGGCCCAAGAGGTGTACTCACATCTCTTTTTCCGAACGAATCCCCACGGAAATTGCTTAATATACCATACACATGGTCCTATCTGGGTCCTGTTAATATAGACACTCTTAAAATGGAAATATTTGGGTCCTGGTGTAAGGTCTTTGCTGCCGGTTAAAATGCATACTCTGCCTAAGTCATCCTAAAGATAATTGTTTCTAACTTTTCAGAAAACATTTTCCCTTTTAATAGAAAAGAAATACAAAAGCTTTAAGAGATGGGACATATAACCCCTTAAATAACGATCACAGTTTACTTTTGTTTTCATCTTAACATCATCTAAGGCAACTTAAGGTTACTTGGCAGGCATCTGAGAAGGCACCTAAAGACCGGAACCCTGCTATGACCAGCCATTCGTAGTCTATGCATGTCCGAGAGACTCAAGATGAAGGTGGTTCTTGCAAACCGAATAACTTTCCACCGACACCATGAGACTGAAGATGCTTTCCCATGGGAAAAAAGTGTTCAGCAGCAATGAACAAAATAACTGGCTAAAACAATGGAGTGTCCACACGTGGCCTCAAAATCAAGAGGCAACTTACAGAATGTTCTGAACTACACAGACGTAGGTACTACACCTCACAACGCTGCACATCTTTAAAACAATCATCTGCTACCAGAAAAGTATTTTAGGGTCACAAGACGTAGAGTACTGGAGTGAAAATGGACTTTCCTAGGAAAGTTAGCTAAAAATGGCTTAAGAGGAAATTAAAATAAACAGATATACCTAATCTAGGCCGATCTGCACAGAGGAACTAGAAAACGGGCAGCTGATACTGCTGCAATTTACACAAGCAAAGCCAGCTTCTTCTGCTGTCTTTCAAACTGGGTATTCCGCCCCCCCCCCCAAAGTTTCCCTTTCTTATCATCAAGGAGATCAAAATTCCTTATAGAACAGGCTCCGCCGCATTCCTCCCCACACAGTCCCAAGGAAAAGGGAAAGGGAACAAGGAGCTCTCTGTTTCCCTGGCCGAAAAGTCTCCCCCTGCAAGGAGACGGCACAGATCCATAGCTTAGTTGCCTCTGTGGATTTATGTAATTTTAAGGTTTGTAGCTGATGAAAACCATCTGGTTTCTGCATTTACACTGACTTCTCGTGGGTGTGAATAGCTGGCCTCACAGAGTAGAGAATTTGGTACTTTTTATCAGTTCACAATTTCTTCAGGGTCGGACACTTATATAGCATTTTTTAAAAAACACAGTGATAGTACTTCTATCACAGCTGCAGTTTCCTGCCATAAATACAGTTTTCCCTTAACCTGGGCAGAATTCTATGACACCCCACTAAAATACTTTCCAACTTCATGTTAAAATAAATTTTTCATTTTCAATGTAATTGAAAAGTTACTTGAGAGTGAACTTCTTTCAAAAGAGAAGTAAGCAACACTTATTGTTTAACATAAACAAATCTTCATTCTCTAAAGGAAAAGAATCTCTGTATGGTTTTCGTTTTAACGCCCCATCCCCACCGTGAGCAAATCAGAGCATCTGCCGCTGCTCTTTTATCTACGAGGCAAACTCACATTAAAGTTAGAAGCACAGAACTGGAAGAGTCTGCAAAATCATTCATCCCAAATCTGAGAAGGAAAAGGCTCCGGCCAGGATTTGTCCGAAGCCACACGATCATGAAGAAGCGGAGACAGGAGCTGGACCTGTTCGGTCAAGGGTGTTGTTGACGTGACCAGACTGACTCTCAAATGAACAAAAAAAAGCTGCCGTTTTCCAAGGTTTGCCTTTATGTGTGTGCGTGTTTCTGTGGTGAGGAAGCATGCAGCAGCTAGTCAAAGCACATGGAAAAATGAAATATGGCTGCCGAAAATGCATACACAGCCTTAATTTACCTGTGTGCAGCGGGCCACCTTCCTCAGGGCCACAAGTTACAGGACTATTTCAGAGCTCAAATTTCAGCCTAAAAATGATTTGCCACAAAAGTGAGTAAGGAGAGAAACATCCCTTCCAGGGAACTAATCCACATACTTCACTCCTTGAAATTTGACACTGTTGACCTTGTTTCAAATGACAAGTTATCATTCCTTGATGAGTACATGGCCTCTGCTGATACCGATAAAAGTTAATTCTTATAGGGGGACGCACAAAAAGGAGGCTGCCTAAACTCCTTCCCTCAAACTATTTGCTTAAAAAGTAGTTTTCAATACAATTAATGTTCATTTACTACATGCATATGTATATGATATGTGGTATACATATCATGTATGTACTAGAGCATGTGTAATTGGGTCTAATGTGCTCTCGCGTTGGTAACAGTCAAACTCTTTTCAACATCATTGATGGAGAAATGGCTTATCTCTTTCATTTCGTCTTTCTTGTAAGTTTCACCTCTTCCATTGTAAGTTTTACCAGCATGTTTCATACAGCCACCGTACAAAAACAGTGTCATCACTTTTATACTACTTTGGTTTTCTCAGTATTACTGTATCTCTTCAGCCTTCACCTTGTAGACACAGACTCACAAAAAGAGCGAAGGGCAAAAACAGCAGTGTCTGCTCAGGCCTTTCCCTTTGTTACCTCATTTGACTCTCAGAAGAACCAAGGTAAGTCACTTCGGCCACATTCTTAGGTAATTAGAAAGGCTCAAATCCTCTGAGGCCATTAATCCCAAAACCAAGCTTTCTCTTTTCATTTAGATCAGTTAGCATCCCAGCTAGTAGTTCTCAGGCTTTTATTTTTAAATCTTCAATGTTACTGTCAAACAATTTTTCCTCCCTATTGTGGCAGTATATTGCAGCTCTTAGTTACTGGCTTCTAAAAATATACTTTTAGAGTAAGTAAAAGGGGAAGGAAATCCACAGTTCAAATGTTTAACCTGCATTTCTTAAATTTAAATTGCTAGATGTTAACGTCTAGTAACTTTGGGTAGCTTCTCCTCTTTATGAAATTTCCCCTGAAATGCATATGCAAAACTTTCTTCCAAATTAGTTTTTTCCTTAAATCAGAAAAAGCCAATGGAATGTGAAAAGTAGGGTCCAGAGCCACCAACGTTCCTACTGTTAATGGACATTCATCACCTGTTAGCTTATTTAATCTGTATTTTCTAATTTTTCAACAGAAAGCATATGCTTACTTCTGTATATCCCATTGGCATACACTGGGTTGGTCAAAGAGTCGACTTTTTTTTTGTAAAATAAAAAGACACTTTTTTTCATTTTCACCAATAACTTTATTGATTTGAATATTTTGAGTCTATCAGTTATCTTCCACATGGTATAATGTTGATTGTTCTCAATTAATGTCTCAATTTGATTGCTATCAACTTCAACTGGTCTACCTGACCCGGGCACATCATCATCCAGTGAGAAATCTCCAGCATGAAACTTCGCAAACCACTTTTGACACGTTTGATCAGTCTCAGCACCTTCTCCATACACCGCACAAATCTTTTTTTCTTCTCAGTTGCGTTTTTACCTCTCTTGAAATGTTTAAAGCATAACATGCCGAAAATATTGTGTATTATCTTCCATCTTCAATATTAAAGTGTCTATGCAAAAATTCACCAATATTGATAATTTTTTAAAAAGATGCGCGCTGATGTGCAGCTGTCACAATACAATCTAACAAAATTATTTCAAATTAAGTTAAAGACAATTGTGCATTTATTTACGAGAGGCTCTTCCAAAAAAAAAAAAAAAAAAGCAAAGTTTTTGGCCAACCCAACATATACTTACTACAGAACTACAGGTATAGTGTGTAATCAACACACACAGTTTACTAATAGGTCAATTACAGCACATCTCAAATGACAGTGCGTTTCCTAAAGTCTCCTTCTAGAATTATTGCATTTCAGTTGTGTTGCTAAAAAACTTGGAAACTGGGCTCCAATAAGACGCTGGTTTGAATGGTGTTCATGGATACAAAAGAACATTTTTTCCAGAGTAATTTCCACGAGTTGTAACAGCTAAGGCAGATTACCACACAGCACATAATGCAGCACAGAAATCCAAATTCTATTACTCCTCTCCATTTTAGACACAAGAGATATTCTATATGTGTTGAGTTTCTATAGTTCTATTGTTTTCTAACCAAGCTCAACCAAGATCAGCTGACCCACAGGCCTGTGAGATATAATAAATGATTATTTTATGCCACTGAATTTTGGAGTGGGTTGTGGCTTTGCAGCATTATCACACTAAGAGGAACTAATACAGGCATGTATTTGACAGGAATAACTAATATTAAGTACCAGTGTCAGGGGTGAAAATTAGTTCAGAAGGTAGAAACTTTTTCACGTTGAATTTTTTAAGTACACACAAGATCCTGTATTTTGCTTGAAATAATTTTTTTGAAGCAGTACAAGACAGAAAAGACACAACTGGGTAGTAGTTCCATAGATTTTTCTTTTTCTGTTTTTTTAAAAATATTTTTTCATTATATTTTTTCTATTACTACCTACCCCTTATACTGCCCACCCCCGCAATCACCACCCTGTTGTCTGGTCCTTTTGCCTTTTTGCTGGATCTCTCCACCCCCCAACCCATCCTTGCTCGATATCTATGAGTCTGTCTCTATTTTCCGTGTTAGTTCAGTTTATTCATTAGCTTCCGCACATGAGTGAAATCATATGGTATTTGTCTTTATCTGATTTGCTTATTTCACTTCCCATAATGTTTTCAAGGTCCATTCGTGCTGCCTCAAAAGGTAAATTTTTCTTCCTTTTTAAGCCTGAGTAGTATTCCATTGTGTAAATGTCCGGTTGTTGTTTTATCCACTCATCTACTGGTGGACACTTGAGCTGCTTCCATATCTTGGCGATTGTAAAAAATGCTGCAATGAATATAGGGGTGCTTAGGTTCTTTGAAATTCGTGTTTTGGGTTTCTTCAGGTATATCCCCAAAAGTAGGATTGCTGGGTCAAAAGGCAGATGCATTTTTAATTTTTTGAGGTGAGTCCATACTGCCTTTCACAGTGGCTGCACCAGTCTGCATTCCCACCAAGAGCGCACTAGGGTTCCCCTCTCTCCACATCCTCACCAGCACTTGTTCTTTGTTGATTTATTGATGATGGTCATTCTGACAAGTGTGAGGTATTATCTCATTGTGGTTTTAATTTGCATTTCTCTGATGATTAGTGATGTTGAGCATCTCTTCTTATGTCTATTGGCCATCTGTATGTCCTTTTGGAGAACTATCTATTCAGGTCCTTTGCCCATTTTTTAATTAGATTTTTTTTTGGTGTTGAGTTTTGTAAGTTCTTTAGAAATTTTGGATATTAACTCCTTATCAGATATATCACTGAATATGTGCTCCCATTCCATGGGTTGTCTTTTTATTTTGTTGATGATTTCCTTTGCTGAGCAAAAACTTTAGTTTGATGTAGCCCCATTTGTTTATTTTTTCTTTTGTTTCACTTGCCTGAGGAGATATATCAGATGACATATTGCTACGAGTAATGTCCAAGATTTTACTGCCTATGTTTTCTTCTAGGATTTTAATGGTTTAGGGTCTAACATTTAAGTCTTTCATACATTCTGAATTTATTCTTGCGTGTGGTGTAAGAAGGTGGTCTAGTTTCATTTTTCTGCATGTATCTGTCCAATTTCCCCAACACCATTTACTGAATAAACTACCTTTATCCCCTTGTATGTGCTTGCCTCCTTTGCCAAATATTAATTGATTATAAACGTGCTGAGAAAGCATTTGATAAAATCCAGCACCTATTTATGATAAAGACTCTAAGCAAAGTGGGAATAGAGTGAACGTACCTAAAGATAATAAAGGCCATATATGACTAACCTACTGCCAGCATCACACTCAATGGGCAAAAACTGTAAGTGTTCCCCTTAAGATCAAGAACAAGACATGGATGTCCGCTTTCACCTTTGTTACTCAACATAGAACTGGAAATCCTAGCTACAGCAATCAGACAACAAGAAGAAATAAAAGTCATTCCAACTGGAAAGGAATAAGTAAAACTGTCTTTATTTGCAGAAGACATGATACACTACATAGAGAACCCTAAGGATTCCACCAAGAAACTACTAAAACTGATCAATGAATTCAGTAAAGTAGCAGGGCACAAAATTAACATCAGTTGCATTTTTATATGCCAATAATGAACTATCAGAAATGGAAATGAAGAAGGCAATACCGTTCATGATTGCTTAAAAAGAATAAAATACCTAAGAATAAATCTAACCAAGGATGTAAAAGACCTGTACTAGAAAATTATAAGACGCTGAAGAAAGAAACTGAAGAAGACACAAATAAGTGGAAGCACATCCATGTTCATGGATAGGAAGAATTAACATCATTAAAATGTCCATGTTACCGAAAGCAATCTGCAGAATTAACACAATTCTTATCAAGATTCAAATGACGTATTTCACGGAACTAGAACAAATATTTCAAAAATGTACATGGAACCACAAAAAGCCCCATGTAGCAAGAGCGATCCTGAGAAAGAACAAAGCTGGAAGAATGACATTACCTAATATCAAAATATACTATAAGGCCATAGTAATCAAAACAGCCTGGGAGTGGCATAAAAACAGACACATAGATCAATGGAGCAGAATAAAGCCCAGAAATAAATCCATAAAAGTTTTAAAGAAAAAAAAAGCTTATGCACCCTTATGCTTTTCAAAGAGGAGGGCCCTGGGTGATCATGGGAAATCTTGGTGTGTCGAGTCACATCTACAACGATGTAGCATTCACATTTTTTAGATAAGCACTAGGCTACTTTGGATGGAAAAAAATTTATCAAGACAAATTTTATCTTTTTTTCTTTTGGCTTATACAACAGGAATTTATTTCCTCTTTCTGGAGGTTAGAAGTTCCAGTTCAACATGTCAACAGAGTTTATTTCTAAGGGCTCCTTTTCTTGACTAGTAAATCTCCACCTTTTTTTCAAATTTCATCAGACGTTAAAGGAAATAGGGTAAAATGAAGAAGACAACATCTGAAGGAAGAGCCTTAAACATCAACAGCAGTGATGGAGAGAGCGGTAGTGAAGGAACCTCAGGGGATGCTGAGTCCCACCAGAGAGATGCTTAAACAGACGGGCACCCACCTATCAGGATTTCAGAAATGGTCCCTCAATTCGGTGGGAAGTTAAATGAGGTTAAAGCTTTCAAAAATTTTCAAGCAATAGGAGCTTAGGCTCAAATAAAATTTTGTGTGAAACTTTCACCACTGGGTCCTCTTCCTGCATCGGAACCTAGATTGCAGCCCCACACAGCTTGTGAAACACTTGCCTCCCAAATATTAATTTGTTTCTGTCTTTTCTATTTTTAGTCTATGGGCCGTATGTCTATCCATGGTCAAAACCCTTTTGCTCCCTCTGCATTCTTCTGGAGCTGCGCATTCCTGAAAACTCCTTCCTTACTTAGTTTAGGAAAATCACTGTTCTGTTGAGTATGCTCAACCTGGCTTCTAAGCACCTGAAATCTAGTTAGCTCACATGAGAGATGGAATTTTTCATTTGATTTAATTGTGATTAATATAAGTTTAAATTTAAAAACCTATTTCAATCCTATTATTGAAAAACTTTCAGCATGTTTGAAACAACTTGGGTAAGCAAATCTTTTTTGACTATAATTTTATGAACTTCTAAACATCATTATTTTCTGATAAAAAGTTAGTGTCCCAATTGAGATTACGGTGACTTAGTATGAAAGACATGTCGTAAAGTACCTTATTAAAAATTTTTATATGCTATCACGCAGTTAAATAAAATATACCATTAAAATTAATTCCAACTTTGTACTTGTACTTTTTTCAATGTGCCTCCCAGAAAATTTTTAATTACACATGTGGCCAACGTTATATTTCTATTGAACATGCTGCCCTCAATGTGGCATGCATAGGCCAGCACAAAATTCACAACAAAATAATAAATTATGTTCACATCAAAAAAACAGTCTGTTTGTCTTTTATGAATCTTCTTGTAGACATGTTGCTACCTCTTCATCTTTCATTGATGTTGCTGCTGTTGGCTCTTTATTAAAAAAGAAAACAGCATTTAGCATAATGTACAAAAATAATCTTACTCTTTTGATAAACTCTGGGAAGTCAGGACTTCAACTGGTTCCATCAGCACAGATCAGCACATTCGTACCCAGAAACAGGATAAATAGTTGGTGTTTCATGTATTGTAAGAGGCAGGATCAGATGAGGAAAAGGCCCAGCTGTGGCATATGGACCATGTGCTCTTTACTTTATCTCCTAAAGGGGAAAGTGAGATGATGCTCCAGACACGTGTACTGTCACTTTAAGGGGAGAGCAATCAATTGTCACTGTCTCTAAATCTGACCGGTATTGTGGACTTAACTTTTCTTTCTTTTTTTATACATCTGTAAGTACGAAACAACTTATTTAAACGCATAGGGTTTTAAAAATTAAATGTATGTTTTCACTCAATATGTTTTTAAAAGGACACGTTTGAAATCTGAAGTGTCTAATGCTATTAAATAGAACTTGCTCCTGTTCACAGTTTACCTGTGGTTACATGAATACAAAAAATCTTATTCTAATGACAATTCTCCAGGCAAGGGACATGCAGATTTCACTGCCACTGTTAACATCACAGTCCACCAAACAGTGTGCGCTTGTTGAAACCCAAGGAACAAAGCAGTGAAGGTTCTTGCCACACACAGTCCCAGGTCCAGCCCACTCCAGGAAGTAGATTAGATGCACGTGCAGAGAAGAGGGTGGGATGAGAAAGGGGGAAGCAAGGAGCTCTGGAATGTTGGGTCAAGCACTTCGGCCATCTGATGCCGCATATTGAGATGAAAGTCGATTTCAGCCATGAGGCACCAAACAAGTCCCCAAATTAAACCCTCAGCATCACTTGGGTGTACTGCATAGACACAGCCCCATAAGCAGAACAGTTATGAGCTAAAGACAGAATTTAATGTATTATGTGGAACTTACTATCCCCACATAATTTGCAAGGTGAGTTGTCATGACTCTTCCTCTTCTTACTATTAAGACTGTGGATGCTGCCATGACATTTGTGACACTGCCCATCACCTGACAGATGCACACTTATCTTTATTGTGATGCCATAGTCATCACTATCCAATGACACGGCTCTAAAACGGACTTTCACTTTATCTGGAGCACTTCCAATGGATTTTCTAGCACATAAACTTACGGTAACATGCACAAGGCACCAATAAGGGAAAATTTTAAAGTTTTTCGTTTCTCTTTTCCCCTCTTCATTTCTTCTCATTCACCCACTGCAGTGCTGACCCATCCTAGTGCACACAATAGATGACACAGAGCACCCAGGGATCAGCAGATGGAGAGGAGAGCAAGAATCTGTGAACAAGCTGTGGGCAGGGGGAAACGGAAAACAAGCTTCGAGGAGAGGTGGTAGGTTTATAAACGGAGCCACTTTATCATTCAGTGAGATCATGTACAGTAGGGTCATGCTCATACATCTACATCTTAGCGTTGCCCATACTCCTTAGACAAGGGGAAAAAAGAAATGCTTCTATTTCCCTTCACAGTCTCTAACCAGCTACAGGCTACTGTGAAACCTACTAGGTGGAGGGCCAATGAGGGCTCGAACAGGGAGAGACAGATGGTGAATGGGATTCCTAGTCTTGGGCTGCAGTGAGGAAGCCAGCAGACATAGCTGGGCCTGATACATTCTAGAATGTCCATATCGTACTAAATAATTTCTAGTACTAAATGGCATGCATCCTAATAATCCTCATTTATCCAAGTGAGTTAAGATATAATACCATTTTTCAGTGTACATGAGAATCTCAGAGCAGCTGTCAAGAGGATGAGGGGCAGATGCATCAACTTCAGCCTTACTAAATCCTCTCAGAAGTCTTTCCCATCTGATTTCCTACAATCCTGAAACGGAGCAGTTGAAACACTCTGAGAGTCAGCTGGCATGCTGTCGTCATGCCAAATTTAAGGCCAAATTTAAGGCACTTATACATTTCAGCGTGGGCCCATGAGCTCCTGTTTGTAAGATGATAGCAACCTGTCCTCATCATTAGATTTTCAGTTAGTAGTACAGGAAGATCATAAGTGGAAGAATAATAATTAGCAAAATTTATGAAAAATCTCCTGAAAAATCTTTCAAGCAAGTCACCTGAGAGGTGATTCCAGGTGAGTAGGAAGAGAAAGAAGAGGGAAGAAAAGAATTTACTCCATGCAGAGGGAAGGTGGGAGGGGATAAATGGGGGGGAGGAGGGAAGAGTTTTCAGGAACAACTATAAAGGACACATGGACAAAACCAAGGCAGGGTGGAAGCAGGGGAGGGAGATGGGGTTGGCTGGGGTGGGAGGGGAGTGGTGGGTGGTAAATGCAGAGAACTACAACAATAAAATAATAATAATAATAATAATAAAAGAATGTGTTCCACGAAAGGTAGTTGAGACAGAGAATTGATATTTACAATTTACTTCCTGATATTATTTCTTCATACATAGACACATATGCACACACATCCACATCTATGTATTGACAGTGAGCAGTCACCTTCGGTCTGCTGAAGCAAAAATAATTATAAACAAGTATGTTATATGGAATAAGAGTTCAAATGTCCACATATGAAGTGGATCAAAGAATTCATGGCCTTAGAACTTTTCTATTTTCAGAATATTTATGAAACTATTTCAGGAAGAAAACATGAAGTATTTATTTTTGATAAGCAGAAAGGATATTTACATTATATCCTTTGGTTTATTTCCTCTTCAGTTTGCATAATATTTACTTATCTTCTTTCCCCATCTGTTTATAACTCTCATACTATTGTATTTTTATTACTAGGACTTTTGGTATATGAGAAAACCGTTTTACAAACATAACAGAAATTCAGAGAGAATATGAAGCTGATGAGAAAAAAAATCTATGGTAACTTTCAAACAGCATCCCTGTTCATTGTTAAAATTGTATTCTGTTACCTTATCTCTTTAGTGTAAGCCAAGATTATTTTTCAGGGTTGTAACATTGAAGAATACTCAAGGTTCAGGTTTCAGGCTATTTGCTTGATAAGCGTGGGTAGATTATCCTTCTTAAATAAGGCACCAAGGCACTTCTCAAAGGAACTTGCCCTTCTGCAGCCCTAAGACACACTAAGAATTTTTCAAACTGCTTTTCCCGTGGAATAAAGACTGTTAGGAACTACAACACATAGGAGAAAATAATTCTGAAGGGAAGGTAATAGTGAAGACAGTATTTCTACTTTCTTGGCTACATAAAAAAAAAAAAAGTTACAGAAATAATAGATGACCAGGAGCCAAAATAAACCACATTAGAGTTTTCTCTTTCACTCAATTGAAATGTCAGTTTCAGTGATACAACATCTGAGTCAGTTTCTTTAGCTCTAAGTGAGGACAGAATTCAAGTAGCCCAGATGTGATCCACATGAAGGGGATGTGAAAGTGGCATTGTAACTGTGTGCGGGATGCTGTCACGACGAAGATGGAGCTGATGACACCACCTATAAGTACTCATCTATGTCTCAGCTCTTAGAGTAGAAGAAGAGAGTACCTAAACACTCAAGTGAGTGGAACAAGGATTCCTAGTCCTTTAAAAAGCCTTTTTAATGTAAATGCAAACAAGACGAGAGTTACTGCTCCGCTGTCCACCTGAGATCCTTCGTTCCCTTACTACTGTGTCTCTATCTTTCCCCCACATACAAGCACTCAGTAAATATTTATGGAAAGCATTAAGGAATGCCTGGCATGAAAAAGAACAACAACAAAGCAGAATGCAGAAAATGTAATTATTGACAAAGGCGTGAAATAATACAAAATAATTTCTAACTTACATACCTGTGAGATTTTTTTATTGTGGCACCAGGAGAGTAATTTCCTAACATGAAGAAAATGCAGCACCCACATCCCCCGTCTTCCCCAATTCCCAAATACTAGTTACAGCTCTACCTGTTCAAGAACTTTAGGATCCTCTTTAAAAAATATATAGGGTACAAAAAAGCAAAGTAGCTTATAATCTTTGTGGCTCAATAAGCTTCGATGTTCATTTTCTGACTCTCTGATAACACATTCCTGAGAGGTGAATCATTTGCAATTCAGGCAGCATTAAAAAAAAATCAGATTATCTCACTAGACTCCAAGAATGGCACACACAGATAGCAGCAGGCAGAGCCAGACTTCTGTAATAGAGCATCCAATCAACTATTTAAAAAATGCCTGAAGCTAAAAGCCCTCAGCAGCATGAAACTGATTCTCGGAGATTTCGGTGTAACCTAACCCCTCAAGTGAAGGCGAGTGTAAAAAAAATACACCTGAAAATACTAGGTCAAAGGGACAGAAACTAATTGTTGGACAGCTAGGCTGATGGTTATCAAACACTTGTCCTTCCCACTTCAAATGGACGCGGTTTCAGAGTTGTTTGATTCCTGGGTTAAGTTTCAGGAAACTTCTGGCTTGATGCCTTTGTAGTGAGATAACCATTTCTCAGGCACTGAACACATTCAGGACTGGAGATACGGGTGTGACCTGAACACCCCTGACTTCAGTGGACAGACAACGGTGGGGATAAAAACAAGGAGGCCCCACTTACTAATAAAAGGTATTGAAGCGACAAAGCTGTGCCCGGTTTGATGTAGAGAAGGAGGAAGATGGGAGTTTGCACAGTGTAGGTGGACCAAAGACAACACAAAATACGTACGGAGGGTGAGTATGGGAAGGAGGAGTGAAAGCTAGGACAGGGTTGGGTGTGAATGGCCTCGGATTTGTAAGAACTGTCCACAACCATGGGAGCAACTGTCGCATTTCAAAGAGAGCAAGAGCAGCGTGCCATCTGTGTACGAGGAGGAGGATGCTACAGTGCATGACATCCTTCAGGGGCCCTTTCCTAGCCACAAAAATATTAAACGCTGTATATTAGGGTTGTGTTGGTATAAAGATGGCTGTAATTCAAGCTGGCTTCATTAGTATATATTCATTATTACAGTAATTTTTTCTTCTGCTTTTAAAAGAAATTAAAATTGAAACATTTTCTTGGGTCTCTAAAGATACTGTGGACCCACCACACTGGGTGTACAATGAATAATGAGGAAGTCAGCCCTGGGGAGCAGGGAAAGGGAGACGTGCTCAGCCGAGACCGCAGCCTAAGCTTAAGAATCAGAAGTAGAACAACGGCAGACAGGGCGGAGATGGAGAGCACACGGGGAATTTCAGGATGAGAGCACACGGGGTGGGTGGTGGTGGTGGAGAATGAGTTTGTAAGTACCTTTCCAGCTAACAGCAATGGGATTCCCCATACATACATCACGCTAGAGCTTCAAGTCTGTCCCGAAGAGATGGAAGAAGAAAGGAAAATAATCATACTAGCCACTGCTTTCTTAATTTATTAGCAAACACCCCGTTCTGCCACGACTGCTGTGTGCCCCACGCCACACCAGGGGTTCTCATAGTCAATATGGTACATCAATCCATCCACATTTCATTGCCTTGAGTGATGGGACATTATTTTAATTTTCAAAACGAGCAGATGTTTAATGGAGCTGCGCAGGGCTGCTGCTTTGCCAGGGCACACGGTGCCGATGTAACCCGGGGAAGGAATGCGCTGGAATCTCACATTGCTAGTCCATTCCTGCACCGCAGGGCTGTCTTCCTGGCACGTCTACAGAGGAATAAACCCTAAAACAGACAAAGAGCATGCACTGCCATCTACATCCTGCTCTTGCAGAAGAGGGGTGTTACGTTCTGTTGGAAAAATTTATGTTCTGCCACGAAATCAAACATGGAGTGTTTACACAAGCACATTTTTAAACAAATCAGTTCAAATAAAACCAGAAGTACACAGCTGTGCTCAAACACACACAGAGACACATACAAGTCAGCAAGTGAATTCAGGCATCTCACTTTAATCCAATTGCTCAGGGTATATAACTCTAATAAGACTGTTAAACAATTAGAATGAAGGTACCTTTTCAGATTTGCTACAAGGTGTTTTACAGGCATGGCTTGTTATTCTAAAGAGGGCATGGCATGTACGTACAGCTAACACTAAACTATGCTGGCCTACCGAAGGGAAACCCCCAAATAGCCACACGCACATGCGTTCTTTTACGTGTACGGCCAGTCTTCAACGAAGAGGGGCTTCATTCAATGGGCAGTGTCTTTCCCATGCTGTTAGCTACACACCGGGAAAACTTGTTAACCCATAGGGATTGTAAGCCACCTTGCTTTTGGAGGTCTGTGAACCGTTTCTAGGTGGAGGCTCAAGGTTCTTGGGAAAGGTAATTGTCAGAACTTGGGTGGTGCTTCTGGTAGGAAGACATGAGGGATGCTCCTGAACATCCTACAATGCACAGGGCAGCCTTCCTCAGGCGGCTCCCCCGACCCGATTAAGAACTGTTGGGCCCAAAATATCAATACTGCCTAGGTCAAAAGCCCCACTCTACGCTTTCCCTAGGGTGAAAAAGTCATGTCGTACCCATCTCTATTTCTAGGGTGATACTCAGAACAATATTGGTACTCAAACATTGGTTGAACAGAATAGATTCCCCCCCAGAACACACTGTAAATTAATCCAACTGAAATAATGTAAAAATTATAAATATATAAATTCTACAAAATACAACTTGCTTTGCAGATGCAAGTATGCGTATATACACATGCTAATTTTATAAAGGTACCTGGGATATCAAAGGTAATTAGCAGGATACCCCGCAAATTGACCCATAATTATTTTGTATACAGTAATAAAAATGAACTTTACTGTATTAACTCTGTGAATTGATCTGTAACAGTAATCTATCAATGAAGAAGTCTCGGTGGTTAAGTTATCCAACCTACACACAGACATACAAAAAAGGTGGTAATTGCTTCTGAGCAAAACTCGCACGAGAACAAGATCAAGCACTCGTAACCCCAGTTCCAAGACTGAGAAATCCAGCCCACCCTGGGTCAAGCCTTTCTAATTCTAACCAGTCATTTCATAATACATGACTTAATAATGAAAGGCGGGGAGGGCCAAACCCCTGGAACGCCACCGCATAATTTATTACCTCCACTGGAATAACAAGTGTATACTAACAAGTTACATAAAAAGAGTATGAAGAGGCCAAACTAAAAAAAACAAAAATGTTTCCAGAAATTTCTTCATGTCCTGTACCTGCAACAATAAACCTGGTCTTGTCCATCACTTAACTACACTATAGCTCTGGAGACCTCAAGCGACTTACAGATGGTTCAGGAAACCACACCTAAAAGTACCAATACAAACCTTTGAATCCAAAGGAAAAAGTCAGATTCTGTATCTAACACTTACTGAGTGTTAGGGAAAAACCTCTTAACTCGAGAGATGTTTCTAAATCTCTAAAATAGATACATTAACGTTCTAGCCCACAACAGGTTATTGTGAGAATTAAAATTCAATAATGCGCATAGAATGGATAGAAAGCAATTTGTTTTAAAAAGAACTAGCCATACTGACTCAGCTAATATCTGGCAGGAAGAAGGAGGGAGCTCCCACATGAGAGACTGCCTGGGACAGACAGGTAGAGACTGAACTAATGAATGTCATGGCAGTTGAAGTCTCCAGAGCATCATCTTCACAAAGATATCTGCTGCTTATTCAGGGATCCCGAGAGAGGATTTTCTGCTCTAAATAAAATGCTGACTGTATAACTAGCGATGACACACTGGTTTAAAGAATGTCTTAGGCCACTTGAAATAGACAATCTTTCCTCATTTATCTGCAAGATATCTGCCTGCCAAGTCGTCTCCAGGAGAGACAAACTACTAACAACAGTGCAGGCCGGGAGTCCTCACTCCCAGCCACAACCTGCAAGCTCCCCGGGGCGGAGCTGACTCACCAAGTCTCAGGGTATTTTTAAACCATCTAAATATTTTAACTCATGATGCAAGTTTACTGGCAATTTGGGGTTTTTTCAAAATGTCTAATATAAGGTTCATGATGTCCATTCCGACAGTTTAAATGCACAAATGGGTTAAGGAGATGCAGCAAATGTCAAGATGTTAAAGAGTTTTTTGGTTGTCTGTTTAGCTGCAGCAATAAATTTTTTTTTATAATGAGCTTCGCCTATAGAAGACGTTTCTGATGCATGCTCATACCAATAAATTGTTAAATATATTGCTAAATAATGTATACGTAAAGTGGCCCAGCGGAATTTAAAACATGTTTCTCAAAGTATTAATATACGTTTCACTAAATCTCTAAATTAGTGTTCTCAAAAACAGTTTCCAAAAGATGGTAAGAGTTATTTCTTGGTGATGGGGGAAATTCTGTAGTCAAACACATATAGGAAATGGATCCTTTAATATGGATACTGAATGAAGGATTTGAAAAAAATCCTATAATAATGATGCCAGTTTAACTGTATTTACACCAAGTTTTACACTGTAGCTCATGTAACATATTGTGAAAAGAATTTGAAAAAAGAAGTTTTAAAAGATATGAAATGGATGATGGAGCAAAATTTAACCTGGTCATTTTGGGTACCACAAAGTAAATAAACCAAAAACAAGCCTGAAAGGAAATAGCAGTAGCTGCTACCAGGTGCTCGGGGAACTGATCATACACAGCATCAGACTGGGCTCCAGGCCATACATGATACGACGTATAAAATACAGAGCAAGACAAGAAATGGTGAGAATGAAGATGTGCTCCCAAATGCTCCAGATATTTCAAAAGCAAATTATGAGCATTCAGAAACATGCAATAAAGTAAAACTTGGGAACTTTATAAGGTCTGAATGCAATGCAGACCTTATAAGCTCCAAGCTTTTTGCCTTTTAAATTACACAGGTAAAGGGAATCAAAGTGATTTGTTAAAAAAAAAAAAAACTACTTAGATTTTCATCTGGGAGAAAAAATGGGAGAAGGCTGATGACAGGTGTACGTACTTAAATCTCATCCCTGGACTCCAGAATCACATTTGTAAAATTCAATGGAGTAGCACTAAGTAAAAACAACAGGTTAATAAGAACTGAGAAAAGAAAAGGCAGAAGACCTGGATGTCGTAACTCTGAACCGAAGCACATACCTAAGGGGAGAAGAAAATCGGTGCTTTTGCTTGCACAATACAGAACATGAGTTATTAATACTGATTTTACAACAGATAACACACACCACTTCCGATTTTCCCCTTTTCACACAAGTGAGAGAGAGGTCGGCCGGGCTCCTAAACTACAGTTACCTTCCTTTCTACAAAGGGAGGGCCCTCGGGGGACCTTCAGAGACGGTTCCACCTGTTTTGCGACACTGAGAGCTCACCTATGGTGGTAAGTGGAAAGCACCCGGTAAGTAAAATTACCCAGAACCTCACTACTTCTTAAATACCGTTCTTCTCAAATGACATATTAAAATGTGATGTTAATTTTCTCTCTAAACAGGCTAGAAAACCGTTCAACATCGCACATAGTTACACTTCCAATTAGAAATAAGAGACTGTAATTATACAAAGGCTACATTCACTGACAAAATTAGACAGAGCACACCATTCTGTAATGTTTAAGGCAACAGAATCTGTATTGTTGTTTTAGAAAAACAAATGCTACAGTTAGGACCTCTTAGTTATTCACTAGTCAGATTTAGCCAAAAGTTTTTGAACATCTATGAAAGAAAACTTCCCTGTTTTAAGTTTCTGTTTGAAGATCAACGAGTTACTTAGTGTTTCTCTGGTGGTAGCATCCCACTAAATTTTCAAGGGATGAGGAAACTTTGCAAGAAAAAGCAAGGACTTTTTCATGAGGTGACATGCTTATTATAAAAACAGTGGCTTATTACTGAAAAACACACCCACTTACAATTGCCTTTGAATCTTAGAGAGAGGCTCTTAGAATCAAGTCCCTCCCCATATTTTACATAACTCCAAAAATCCTCAAGAAGACTTGTTTTAGATATTCAGGGTATTCCACAGGACATTCTTTAACATTAACATACTTAGAAATGACTCAATTGTTTGGCTAAGAACCTACAGGCAGGTTCCTGTTTCTAAATGTGTCATGTCTGGACAGCACAAATACGTGAGCTTTAACACAAGGGTTTCAGTTCTTAGCAATTCGTATTTTTAGACGTAGGTCTTGCTTCCTTTCCCCCTCACCATCACAGAAAAGAGCAAAGCAGGAAAACGTTCTCCTCACAACAGTCAAAACCATCTTTTAGACGGGAGTTCACGACTAAGAATAAATTCTATTATTTTCCTTTGAGTATACCTATTCCTGGGTAGTATAAATTTGTATTATCAATAAAATAGTGAAAAGGCCCATAAAATACAAGACTTCATTATTTACCCAAGGAGCCCTCAGGTTTTCCAACAAGATATAACCATTTTGTACTTTACAGTTAGTTGTTCTATAAATTTGTTTTTCCTTAAAAACAATTGCGTATAGAGCAATGTAGTTAGCCAGTCACTCAAATATTTGTTGGCTCCTTTTACAAAGCCTAAACAAAGATCATTAAACTCTTACAGAGACATTAACTGTGTAATGAAAGCATGCTTAAATAGGAAGGGAAATAAGAAAATGTCTACTGTGCTAAGTAAAATTTAAGCATAGAAGGACATTTTATAGCAAAAAAGAGCTACTCAGTAATAACTGAGAAAAATACCCAATCAGAAGAAGTTCCTCTAATTATAAAGCCTAATTTATTGACAATTGACTTGAACTAATACCTAATTCAAGTCATTGGAGCGACCCAACTAACTGTTCTCAGCAGTGAGAAATATTAGTATAATATTTAGCATATTGCTACACCCAGTGCTACACCCAGCGTGTACATCATACCGAGCTAGGTCTCTACTTCACAAGGGCTGGTGATATAGTTAGTGTTCTCTACCCAGGTCTTATTTTCTAAAACAATAAAAAAAAGTTGCAAAAAAAAAAAAAACACCCCTCAGCACATTAAATCACTATAAATAAATAAGCTGACCATCTATTTAGATGACTGCTCATCTATCTCGCCACTAGATAAAAGATTAGTCTCGTAAAAAAGGACAGTTAAAAAGGGAAAGTTAAAAATAAACAAACTCAAGGTAAAACTACTTTGCCATGTTAAGAAGTTATGACTCTTATCGGGTATTTGAGGTTCCTCCGAAATTACTCAGTTTAAGGGAAAAGGAAATAAATTGGTACTACGTACGCCATATGCCAGAACTCTGATTTCAGCTCACCCTTGCAATTAAATCTATACCGTGTTCCCATTAGATAACTCAGCAAACTGAAACTCACACCAAAATCTGCAAAAAGAACAAGGCCCCTGTGCACTGAATTACTTTTAGAATGAAATACGAAAGCACTCCTCTTAAGAAATTTAGTTCTCCCCAACATTAAAAACAATCTCTCCTACTCCTGAATGTCTACGACTTTGCATGTCCATTATGCAGTCTATGAAACCTGCCTTTCCGTAACCCTGAATCCTCTGACAAAGTGCTTCCCCTGAGAACAAATATTTGGTTGCTGCAATTTAGTTTTTAAAAACAGTAAATTATGTTACAGAATATAGTATTTTGAGTTTTCAGGCCATTTATAAGGAAAATAATTTGTGTTCCTTTACAACAGAACCCTCCTTGAGTACCTATGTTAAATTCTAAGTGCAAAGATCCCAAAAGTCAAAGTCGATTAAGAATTGGCCTTATCTGACACGACAAAGTGAATAAATAAGTGAGCTATCTTTCTAGGTCATGTATTCTACACAAAAAAAATCACTGTATACTTCATTGTTGAAATTCAATGTCAAAGAGAAGACAAAACATCTGATAGTTCTGAGTAATCGGAAGGGACTTATTAATACTGCATTTGAGATTTTTATTAACACATGTGCCACAGCATCTTGATTTCAGGAGTATCCTCGTGTTTGTTTGTGTGATGCTAGATCCAGATTAACTTTGAATGTCTTAATTATTCATTATAGTTACTAGGGAGATGAATCACTAGACTATGGATTATGTGTACACTCTTGTTCCACATCTTTTGGCTATTAACTGATTAACAATTAGAATAAAGGAAAATGCTCTCCCGTCAATATCAAACCAGCAGGAACTAATATATAAAATTTTTCCTCCACTAAAATATGGATCCATTATGGCTGACAAGATGATAGGTAAATCTCTCTTCCGGGCTCTGATCTAGAACTTAACTTGGTTAATGACCCTGATTTCAGACACCTCTAAAATGACATTCAGCCCTGCCTGGTGTAGCTCAGTGGACTGAGCGAGGGCCTACGAACCAAAGGACTGCGGTTCGATTCCCAGTCAGGGCACGTGCCTGGGTTGCGGGCCAGTTCCTGGCAGGGGACACACGAGAGGCAAACACACACTGATATTTCTCCCCCTCTCTCCTTCCCTTCCCCCTAAAGATAAATAAATAAAATCTTTTTTAAAAAAGTTCACTACAATTAAAAATAAATAAAAAATAAAAATAAAATGACATTCAACCTTTGATAGACTTCACCAATATTGGAATTCCTTTGCAGGAATTTCCAAAGGTGTTAAGGAAATCAGTGTTAGGAGGAAGAGCAATGTGTGCCTGTCTATGATTATTTACATATTTGCTTCAGTTTTTAGCCCACATTTTATTCCCTCTAAGAAGTACCATCCTAACATAAACTGCTAAACAAAATTACTGATAATAATAAATATGAAGCCATCAATCTTATTAATATCTGCAAATAAGACAACCCTGGCTGCAAATCAATTAAAAGTCAGCTTAAGAGACCACAAAATTAATTTAATGGGTAATCAGCAACATGGTGAATAAGATTAAGGCCATTTTCTGAAGCAGAATTTAAAAATATTAATCCACTCTTGAAATTCTTCCTATGGGACTTTCCTGCCCTTGTTAGTTAATACAAAGTGTGAATGCTTTTCTTTTCAAAACAATTTGCTTTTCACAGCAATTTTCTACAAGATTCTACGAGAAAATACAGGGTGTGATTTCTAAGTGTGATTCTGCAAGAAAATACAGAGCTATTCATTTGCTCCCTTCAGGTCCCAACCCCTGTCCCCAGAACAGTGATAATAATAATTTTCCATAATTACTCTGTAAAATTCTCTTATGAATAAGTCACAGTTCAGGAAGAGACTCTAAGTTTTCAATGAGATTGACAAAGACCTCCTCCCAAAATCTTCTGAGCATTTCCTCCAAGTAAAGATGCGTGGTATTTCTTATAACCCAAATGTTTCCAAGTACCTAAGGCATCCACAAGAGTAAAAATAAAATTTTTACCACTCCACTTTCAATAAGATCCTAACAAAATCATTCACCATTTTTAACATTTTGTTGTCTCTCTCCGTATGTATGTAATAGCTCCCACTTCTGACACTGCTAGACAGCCCTGCCCTCACACTATTGCTAGTGAATAGGCAGCAAGAGGTATTATCCCTTATTACAATTATGCTGTGTGCATAATCAGATAGCAGCCAAAGATAAGGCAGGATTAGAATTACCTTTTTAAATTCTCGGTTTATCAAGAAGGTAAAGCTGACCAATGACAGCCTCTCTAGCTGCCCCTGACTTCCTCCCTAGGAATTCAAGACCTCCCCAATCTATCAGAAGAGGAACAGGGATTAACAGCAGCTACACGATTTCTGTAACTTCGACACTCAAGTACATATCAAACATAAATAATTTGATACTTCCTCCCAGCTAGTAACCATAGAACCATGACATCCAGAAGTTTTCTCCTTCATTCAATGCTAATTCAATCCAATTACTTCATACAGACTTCTTTCCCTATTTTAACCTCCCCAAATTTTCCTTCTCCATTTTCTCAGTCACATCATCAGGAAAAAGGCAAACTTCCTAGAGAAGTCAACATCCTCAGCTGTTCCCTCACACTCATCTTTAAGTAAATAAATATTTCCACTTTCCAAAGGGCCAGTCCTCCAGTGGGAGGTGGACTGCAAGCCTAACCCAGAAGGTACTGGACAGAGGTCCAGAGCTCTACCTGCCTTTCCCTCTTCTCGCTGCAGACTTCCCGCTTCCTAGCTTCACCACAGCAGGAATGCTGTGCCCCACTCAGGAGGAAGCGACAGAGAAAAGAGAGGTAGAAATATGCGGATCTGAGAAACAGTCTTTGAGAAACAGTGCCGTCACAGGCACCTGAGAGCCTCTCATCCTACACCCCAGTGCCTCTTTGAGTCACACACACACACACACGCACACACACACACGCAACATATACAATCATCAGGCGATCTCAGTTAAGTCTTTTAGAAATAACAAAAGCCTTCACAAAATAAATGGATGGTTTGATGACTTTACTCAATCTTCCAGAGAATGTTATTTTTTAATATGCACAAGTTTGTTGAGATTCTCAGTAAGCTTACTGCGATGCTTTGCCCCCCGAGAACTGAAATTTGAATTGTAGAAAGTCTAACTTCTATAATTCATCTGCAGCACCGATGCCAATTTGATTCATAAATAATTTCAAAATGTGGGTTTTTAAAGAGCAGTCTGCCTACTTTATTTTTGGGGGAAGGTTATTGTGAAAATTTGTGCTGATTACTTACTTCCTATAGCTAAGCCTTGAGCAACTTATAAGGCAGACAATGAACCTAGAACACAGGCTGGTTATTTCCTGAAAAAAATTAAGCTGGTTTCTAACGTAGGATCAAGCCTTGGCCCTGACTCCAAGGCAAACCTGTCTTCCCTGGCTACATCCATAAAGAACCTTTAGACCGCTGATTTTCAAACTGTGCTCTCAGGAACCCTGGGGTACTTCGAGGTGCATCAGCATTTGAGGGCAAGTTGAATAAGGAAATAGGTTTTTAAGGTTTCAAAGGCAAGTAGATAGGTTCCTCTTAAAAAGTCTATTTATAGATGGAGGTCCATCCCCGCCTTGTATCTGTTTGAAAAAAATGGGTTATGCTGCCCTTGTTTTAAACCTAAGTGAAAACCTGCGCCTTATACTTTGACTCAAAATGTCAGAAGTAGAATTCACACACCAAGTGTTTCTGAAGTTGCGGTAAGGTAATTTTCACTGTCACAAACGAAGTCGGTGGGGGACGGGCTGCAGAGACAAGGGCCAGCTCGGTATCACCGGAACACGTTCCCAGCCGGGTGAGAGAAGAAATAGAGACGCCCAAACCTGACACGTTTAGGAGCTGCAACTTCTCATTCGGAAACTCCAGGCGGAATTAAATCTGCATCTCCCTGAATTCAAATAATGTAAGTCAGAGTTTTAAAAATATCACTTAGCAACAATATAAAAATATTCTGGTCACCAGTCCCAAGGATAAATAAAATAGAATCCCCAGGGTGTCCTGTTTCTGTTCCTTCTTTTAGTGGGTATGAGTCATGGCTGTCCCAGGGATTTTATTAATGAGGTAAAATAGGCATTTGTGTAATCATCAGAGAGCTGCCCTGGGGAACTCATCTTCCTCTTCAGCCACAGTTGTCTGATAGCTATGTTTTGTGCCTTTAATGAATACTTTAGAAAACTTCTAAGAGCTATAATGTATTTTACAAAGATTGTCTAAATTCCAAATCATGTACTAATACCAGGCGGGCTTTTTCTGATCTATACTGTTATAACAATAAAATCTTTCATCAAATTCTTTTAGAAACCTATGTGCAGAAATGTTTACAGGTGAAATACCAGGATGCTTGGGACTCGCTTTAAAAGACTAGGGAAAACCAAAAAGCAGGTATGTTTGCATGTGCTGCGGGCTGGAACAGAACAGCAAAGCGCAGTCACTTCTTCAAGGTGGGTAAGATCTATGTTTGAAAATTTCCATGACAAAAAGTTTTCAAGAATTCCTTTGAAAAGTTAACAGATTATGTAAACTATGCACAAATGTTATACATGTTAAAGGACCAAAGGGTGTGCTTAAATGAAAGGATTAAAACAACTTATAAAACAACATTTAATTACACAAATAACTTGTCAGCGGACAGTTCCCAATGGAGATAACAGTAACGTGTCTGTTACTCAATATTTATAAACTGCAAACACAAAATAGAAGTGACTCAAAAAGCAAACGGACCATCTGGTCAAAGGAAAGGAAAAGGAAGGTTATTTTCTTGGCAAGCACTAAGGTGACTAGGAGAAAAGACGGAGGTCCTTGAGCTGGTGCGCATACTGCGTTCCTCTGAACCACGATTCCAGATGGAGTCGATACATTTTAGTATCCGCATCAAACCGCAGAGGCTACACGATGCTGAACGTACGCAAGGTAAGAGTGAGGAGTAAGTAAAATGGAAGATACGTAAATGCACGAACCCAAGTAACTTAAAAGAAAGGCGGAAGAACCAAAGAGGTATCTTCCTTGACCTTGAAGAAGAACGTATTTTATCATGTAAATCTACATTCATGTCAAAGGAAACTCATTATCAAATAATGGTGTAAAACAATAATTTACCTTGTAAAAGATACAAAGGGTCATTTCTTCTAGAAACTCAAACCCTGGTCAACATTTTAAAGGTTCTCAAATTTTACCTTCCATCAGAATCAACCAGAGGGATTGTTAAATGTATTGCCGGGCCCACCCCCGGGACACACTTTGAGAATTACGGACTTAGTCCAGGAGCAGTTCTTGCAAATTACCAGCTTTTAAAAGCAGCCACAATTTCTAGAAATTCAATGCACATTCTATGAGAAGCATTTTACTAAACTGAGTTTACAGGCAGCGCAAGAGTGTTTTATGAAGAGAATTATCACCTGAGCGAGAGACTTGCATTTGACAGACCAACAAATTAAATAGGTGCCAAATCATTTGGAAACCTCATCCGTTCTTTGGTAGTTATGAGCTTTCACAATGTTGTAACTTACAAAAAGACACCACTGTCTGAAGCCAGAGTTCCACCTTACACAAACATGCACTTCCAACAATGTCTCCCTTCACAGAACTCACTCAAACAGCTGATGCACTCAGTGCCAGGTCCTCTGATTGGACCGTTTGTATCTGTGGGGGAGCTGGCTCCCATCACCTGCAGTTACATCAGTGGCTGTGGAATGCTCCCTGCCATCAGCAAACTGTTGCTGCAGTGACCACAAGGGACCCACATGGATCCACGTGTCAGAGCTCATCCACCCATCCTTGGCAGGTGAGTCAACAGAGTCAACACAGAACTAACCCAACTACCGCCAGGCACAGAGCAAAGCTGTGCTGTGCAGGCCTGGATCACAGGCAGTGGGGCCAGGTTAAGAGGCAACAGTGGACAACCTCAGCCTGGGTACAGTAAGCCAATTTCCTTACGTAGATTCCTTAACCCAAAGCCCAGTGTCAGGGTAGGGGGAGGAGGGACAGATCCTAAGGAACTGCTGGTCAAAATTGGCTGAAGGTTTACCCGTGATTTCATCCTTACTAACCACTTCCTCCAAACCAGGCCTCCAGAAAACACCTCAAGTCAGGAAAACAGTTCAGATGTCAACAAATCCAAAGCCTTCTGCATCTGCGCCACGGTGAGAACAGTTGCAAATTAATCCGTTTTGGGAAAACCGTTAGCCAGCTACTCGGTGGGTGGGCAGCATAACACCCTTAAACATCTGGTGTAAAAATTGTGGTCGACTAATTACTTTTTCATGGGGCTCTGATGCTGGTGTCAATTCACAGACTTTCCTTTCACTTGTACTCAACTTACCAATGGAAAGGATGGTAGCGGACACAGCAAACATCCTTCGGTGTGGTTGGGCCACTCGTTCCCAAGTCTAAGAACACAATTTATTTACACAGATGTTCTAGAGCAGAAAAGAGAGGGGATTTGGAATCCAACTGCACAGACCTGAGTTCTAACACCTAACTGTGATCCTGGACGGAAGGCCATGATTTCGGCTCCTCATCTGCAAATCAGGGGATAAAAGAGTAGTACGTTCCTCAGAGGAACAGTGTAGGAATTAAATGAGCATGTAAATTGTTAAAGGAGCAAAAACAGGGATGCTAATGATGACATGTAAATTTAAAGTAGCAAATACCAACCGTCTAATAAAACTTCAAGAAAAGGACATATCATGTGTCCATTATCTGAGCCTTGGAAGTTTGTAAAAGCCACAAGCTAACTTGAATGTTAATGGTTTACGAATAGTCTGACAGAGCATTTCACAATTTCCTGATTTTGCCTACATTCTGGGCACAGCCACATTACAAGAAGAAAGAAAGAAAGAACAAAACCGAGATAAACCTATTACCTATGGAAAGATAATAGACAGCTTTTAATCTTCTACTAAAAAACAGATCTTTCTGCAAGGCAGGGTCATGGATGAATCAGTTCTCGTACTCTGGGGACACAGCCAGCATGTCAAGGTTGCGTGCTGTAACTTATAAACATGGGTTTGCACATGAGCAGAGTCACTGAAATGTCTGGCAAATGTCATGAGCCAATTACCAGTGTTGGCTTCGGCAACAGCAATAATAATAATATATATTTATTGAGCATATATTATGTCCTACAAGCCATATTATTTAATACTTGTAATAGCCCTAGAACTTAAGTACTTTTCTAATAAGTCCTACTTTACAGATAAAGAAACTGAGAAGAATGAAGTGAATTTTCCGAAAGAAACAAGCTACTACATCAAGAGTTTTACAAATATTGCTGAAAGAAAGAAGGTGAAGAGATGAGTCAAAGAACATACGTGAAGGACCTACGGACATGGACAATGGTATGAGGAGCAACTATGGAAGCGGGGAGCAGGCTGGGTGGAGGGAGGCAAAGGGGGAAAATTGGGACAACTGTAACAGCATAAACAATAAAATATTAAAAATGAAAAAAGTTTTATAAATAAGCATTCAAGAATTCAGAAAGGCAGTGAACTGCTTTAGTGAACGTGAGGGAGGCCTTTGACCTGCAGACAGCCAAGCCCTCACTGACAACCCAATTGTGAATGCCCAGGGTGCTGACCTCCTGATGCTGACAAGGAGCACATGTGTGACACTTGGTCACACTGTGTAACCGTGGACAAGGCTGTGAGACAGAAGGATAAGAAGCGGCACCAGATGGTAGCTCCGGTTGATAAGAGACGGACAACAGGAGTTTTTTGCAGCTGTTAAGAGGTGATGCTGATGTTTGTAACGTGTGGGCGGTATAAGTGGTTTGATAAATACTTCCTGGGGTTTCCTTAAAGCTGGCAGGGTCCATCCTGAACAGGTGAAATACCATAGTGACTAAGCCGAGCATGGTGAGGGCTAGGGAAATTTAAAGAGCTGTACCACTAGACATCCCTAGTCTGGTGCCTCTGATCATCTTGGGCTTTGCCAGGAATGTAGGGACCAACACTTCTAAGAAGGGCCGATTCTGTGCTCACTTTCACCAAGTGTCATGGTCACTTTTCTGCAGAACCATTTCAGTCCTGTTAGATGTTTCCCTAGTCAAAATTAAGACAGTGTCATTCAGCATTACATAGGAAGGAGATTTGCCTATATTTCACTAATAGGCACATCTTATAGTGAAAGAGTCGATACTAGATTTTTATTTAAAAAAGAGGCTGAATTTTTAAAAAATCACTGCAGTTGTAAGGACTTTAAAAATCTTTATTGAAGGTCAAAGACAGCTATAGAAAAATTCAGTATCATTTTACTTGCCATAACCTCCTACTTTTAGGACCTATGTGGAATGGGAATGAATTCTGATAATAGTTTTGATCCATAAAAGGAGTCAGAAAATCAATTTTAAACTAGGAAAATGCTTAAATGTTTAATATTTAAATCTAAAAGGAAATAAGTAACAAAGATGCCTTCAAAAATAATGATGTTTTGAAAATCAAAAGTTACTGGTTACTACTATCCTTTCTGACTTCACCCCGGGAGCTACACAGAGGCTCTCTGGTTAGGTCATTTCCCCATCAAGTAGCAGGTGCCAGGGTCCCTGCCTCAGCCCTATTGTTTGCTATGATTTGCAGCAAATTATGCAGCCACCCTGAATCTAACTTTGTTCACTTTACTTTGAGATAATATTTGCCCCTGCCTTTCTCATGAAGATGTAAAGAAATGAGTAAATGAGTCTTTGTGTTACAAGCATCTTTGTAAATTGGAAAGCATTCTCCTTATTTCACATTTGGTTGACATCATCCCTGATGCCATCTTCATTAACTGTTTTAGTTCACCATGATACTACACAATATTTTTCTCTTGAGCAACGTGCATTTTACTTTAATCTCCCATACCCAAATAGTCATTAAAACGTTCATTAACTTGGAAAGGTCTACACAAAGCCTTAAGTTAAAAAGTCAGTTATGGTTTCTACTTGTTAAGAAATAGAAAATAAGATAAAGACAAATATTTTTATCACAGTCAATTCTTTTCAGTAACTTTCTGTGTTAAAATGTAGAAAATATAACAAATCTCAGTATAAGTTCAGTGGGAGAGCGAATACTTCCATCAAATTGTTTTCTTCAGCTTTAGCATAATTTCATAGCCGGCGTTAGCGCCAATTTGAGAAGTGATATTACAAGCACCAACACTAGAAATTCTGGATTGAAGGAGTTACCTTTTGATGTTTGATGCAGCTCAAATAAGCCTGAAGTAATGATTCCCATTTCCACTACTTTCAAAAGCAAGTCTTGATAGGAGAATCAGTTACCCATGAAAATAGATGAAACTCACGGAAATGACCTAGTTTTATGATTCAATAAAACTTGCTACTTTCAACTCCGTAAAAGTGTTGCTCCTTGGTAGAACAAGTGGGAGAATTCCAAATACCACATCGACGTGCGTGTCTTCTTAAACGAGAGATGCTCTAAATGGAGTGGCAGTTATTTGGGGGACAAGTGTTTAGAAACTGGTTGATCACCCACCAGGAATGACAGGCCCAGGGAGCTATAAATCCAACACGCAGCGGGAAGCTGCAGTGGGACACCTCTCGAGTGCCTGCTTACAGGTAAAACGATTCACATACGGAAGGTGATAATGCACCAAGTAAACAGGCACTGCCCTCCGCTCCAATCCATCTCACCACCCACAGGCAAATTTTGTTAGATTCCTTTGAATCTTTCAGATGCGTTCTGTGCACATAAACTTCGTTTTATATATTAAAACTTCCGGAATTTATTGCACTTGTTTTCTGCAAATTCCTCTTTTCACTTAACACTATTTTTCATTTTTGATGGTGTAATACCCCTACGTGGTACTAATAGTGAACAAAATGTGTTTCACTGATACAAACAGTGCACCAGCAGGGTCCTCATCTGTGGGCACTGACACAACGCACAGTGGCACTAATTCCTGGAGTTGCTAAGCTGGGAGGAACACACATAAAGTTCTGAATACGTGCTCTTGAAAATCTTCGTACCATTGACAGTAGGAGAAAATGTGTCTGTTCACATTCTTGCCAATTCTGGAAAGACTGTGTAGTGTCTGCCAACCAGATGGCTAAAAAATGTTACGTGTTAATTTTGATATCATTTCTCTGATTAGTAATCATACTGTCATAGGTTTACTGGTTATGTCTATTTTTTTCTGAATATGTTAAATTCTTTTTTTGTGTGTTCCTTTCAATTCTTTTAGAGGCTCTTAATGAGATGCATATGAACAGAATTATATAACTGAATGTTTAAAAAATAACCCAGTGAGGAAATGGAGAATGGGAGGGGATGGTTACAGACAAAACAAAATAATAATAGATAATAAAGTTGATAATAAGTTTATAATTTGAGGCTGGGGGACAGGCACCTGGGGGTTCATTATATCATTCTCTTCTGTACGTTTTAATTTTTTCATAATAAAAGTTTTTTAAGAAATCTGCTCATTTTTTCCTCTTAAGATGTTCATATTTCATATTTTTGAGTGTTTAGTATAACAACACGTTGTGGAATAAAGAAATTTGGTTCATGACAGACTCTATAAATAACCACCCAGCTTCTGTCTAGGGACAGAGAGCCCGATACTATTTATTGATAATCCATCCCCCCCACCACGTGGAAAAGCACCTTTACCCTGCACTCCTTTCTTGTCCGCAAGTTTATTTCAAGACTTCCATTTTGCCCCATTAACTTGTCTTTGCATGTGCTGCAGAGTTTTAATTTCTACACTTTTACATGTTTCTTTAGATTTTTTCAGGCTATTCTTACCTAATGATGTTTCCAGAATGACTTCCAAATAATTGTGTTAATTTTCCTGTACTTACAAACATCCCTCCCTGCATCGCTGCCTCCCCAACAAACTGTAACTTGGTTTTCTCTTCCGTGTATTTTCGAGTTGCTACCTGGGGCTGCATCTGCTGCATTCGGACTCACTCCCCCTGACGCGCTGCTGCTAGCATGCAAACCTTGGCAGGTTCTTTTCTCAGTGTAAAAAATATTTTTTTTAGTTATTGTGAAAGGTCAAGCTGCCAAAACAGTATGGTATAACATTTGAACACCACCATTTATATAAGCCTTATTTTATAAATAAGCACCTGACTAGAAACTCCACAAAGGAGCATGTCATAATCAGTGTGAAGCAAAGGGTTTTAAATATAACACACTAATTTTAGCCACAAGCCTTTTAGTTTTACTTTAGCAGTCTACAGCTTCACAGGAAGATGTGACTTCAAGAAGAAACACATCTTTTATGTGGCCTGATCAATTTATTAGAAATAACCGGCAGCGAGCATCTGTTTTCACAGAGCAACTGTTAAAGAAATCCATGTTAAGTCGGCCTCAAAGCACTGGGATCCAGCTACAGGATGTGGGTGTAACCGGATCGCACGGAGAACACCTGATAGGGACTTACACAGGCCAGGTCAGAGGGAAGAAACGGCGAAGAGGGAAAGTCTATCCCAGAATCGAAACATCAAAACCCAGGCAGCCTCTAGGGTTTGTCTTAAAAAATTCAGTCTCTCCCCATCTGGAGGGACTCCCCACCCTAAAATAAAACCTCCTCCAAGTGAAAAACAGACTGCCCCATTCAATTCACATTTTGTGAATTATTGAAATCTAAGAGTCACTTGAAACCACCCCAGGCACATGGCGACTTTCTCTTGAATCGACTGTCAGCATGAGCTCAGTAGAGAAGTACACTGATAAAATGTGAACAGAAGTGCACATTTCTAACACAGTCAACGCTGGGTGTGAGCAGGTCCAGCTGTCAGTCCAGATTACTACCATTTTAAGAAGCTTCTGCAGATGTTAGAAGCCACAGGTCCCTTCAGAAATATCTCAATTACCTCCTTCCCGGTTCCCTTCCATATGTGGTAAACAATCCCTTTGTTTTCAAAGGGGTTTGCAGAAATGTTTGCAAGATAGCAGCCAGGAATTCAGCGGCTGTCTCCAGCTGGTCCCAGCAGCCAAGGCTGTCACTTGTGCAGGGTCACTGCTGAAAATGTCAAGGAGGGGCAGAACTAGGAGGGGCAGGAAAGTGGACAAGTGGAGAGCTGCATCCTGGACACACATTCTTTAGATTCCTTTCTGAGTGGGTTTTCTCCTGGGTCCAAAAACATGTTAAACTCTTAACAACCAGACCTCAAAGTTGATGCGGCATTTTAAGTCAGTCAGTCCTGTTTTCAGAGATCAAAAATGTCACTGGTGAAACGCTGCAATGTGGAAGCCTTCCAGCCATCCGATAGCACTGAAACCTGAAGCCGGGCAGGGCAGAGCCGCAGGCAGCTGGGCCTCTTCCGCATCTCTGCGGGGGTCAAGGACAGTTCTGAAGGGTCCAAGAAGAGATGTTACATAGAGGCTCACGATAAAAACCAGAGCCATTATTCATTCAGGGTCTACTAGGAGCCCAGCTCTGGGCTTTGTAATGCACTCTTAATTGGGCTTTTCTCCCAACCAACCTATTTCCAGATACTTTGCAGATGTGGAAATGTAGCCTTGGGGAAGTTAAGTCATTTTCCTGTGGTTATAACTCCAGTTATCGAAAGAATTGTGACTCAAATCCAAGATCTGGATGACTCCAATATCTACAGTCCAGATTATTTTATTTGGGGTTAAAAAAAAAAAAAGACTGGGATGGAAGGAGTTTTGTGGAAGGGAGGGAAGAGATCACGCAGAGACTTCAATGCTCTGAAGCCCGTGTAGGTGAGGGTGGGCGGAGGGAGGGAGCGGCAGCCAGGAACTGAAGCCCAGAGCAGTTCAGTCCCGTTTCTTATCACGTAGCCACCGTAACAGTTCACTTCCTCAAGGAGCTAACTGCCCAGGCCAGGAGGAAACACTGGAGGGACTCCGCCCATCATTCCACTTCGCTGGAGGCAGGAGAAATGAACTGAAGACAAACTTTGAAGCAGGCTGAAACATGAAACTAGCTTGATACATGAAATGGGGAAAACAACAGATACTTTAGGGGCTGTGGTTGAGGATTACGCAAAAAACATGTCCAACAGCGCCTGGCTCTGAGAAGGAACGCTATACCTGATTATTATTATTACTACAAAAGCCAAGAAAGTGCCTATTTTTACACAGGCCAGAAATAGAGGTGTTTAGTCCAGAACTAACAAATCACAATATGACATGACTAACTGCCAAGTTTCTCATGCAAGTTCTTTTGGTTGGGACCAAAAAAGCTCACGACAAACCTAAAGTAACTATAAGACAGTATTTCCCCTGTCTTAAAATTTTCAAATACACAAGCAAAGATGAATTATTATACACCCTAAGAGGTCTTTTAAATGTTCAGCATACAGAATGTCTTCCATGAATTCCTCTTTATTAAAATATACATACTTCTCCACAACTGAGTGTATATTCTGTATGGATGTATATTTATCATTAGTTTTAACAAATGACTCATCAGCGTGAACTGTCATTGATAAATTATGTACACATAATTGTTGAGGTGATTGTAACAGTTCCCGTACCTTCTCAGACACCTCAGCAGGCTGTCTCCTCACAGCCTTTGCATTTCGGTTCCTGCCAGCTTGAATGCTTAAAGAAAATGGAAAAAAAAAAAGTTTTTCCTCCACCCTGTTAGGTTCAGAACTAGGGCCATGCAAATCAAACTGACAAAGGACAGATCAGCAGGAGAAAAGGCATATAAATTTTATTTCATGTTAATACTTTGACCTGGGGGTACAGGAGGAGGGATTTCACAAAAGAGATGTGAAAACCCCAAAGAAACAGGCCTGTATCATCTCCTATATCCACTTTAACAAAGTGAAATACACTTTATTAAATTATAAATCCACTTATAATCCATTTTAACAAAGAGCAGCAAACTCTGGAGACATGAGAAGACAAAGGAAAAAAGGTTTGGGCTCCTGGGGGTGAGATTTATTCATTAGATACGTACAGTATGGTATTTATTTAAAATACGTAAAGAATAAACAACATAGTCTTTTCTCCCAAAACCAGTAACAGGAAATAGAGTTATATGAAACTACTAAACAGACCAAGTAAGTAAGCAAAGATTTCATGGGTCCGGCCGGATGAGCTCCACACGACCCTGTAAAGGGTTCTGTGTTGCTAAGCTGAAACACAAACCTAGTTCTGTTGGTGGCGACAGAGTCGCACCTTTGGGGACTTCCCATACTACATGTTTCTGACTTACTTCTTAATCGCATAACATCAGGAGTGACTTTAACAGCAGGGACAGGGGAAGGGGCACTTACCTGACATTTGTTTAATCACCTAACCCAACTGCTGCTTCTGTTAAATGGCTCTACTCAGCGGACTGCACGACTCCACTGATATCTATGCTCGAGCCGGGCTCTGTCTGCCTGTCCAGTCTAACACTTCCCACAGTCCAACTTTCTCCTACATGAAGGATCACGGAATTACTGAAGTAAGAGGATAAATTTAACTGCAAAGTGAGGTTTTCCTTATTTACCTTTGTTAATCTTTATGTTTTCTGTTCGACCATGTTAATAAATGCTCCTCGAGAGCAGCAATTTAGATCATTCAGTACTTACAATATTAACAAGTTTTTGGCACACAATCCTTCCCTACATCATCACTTCCAGCCTGATTTTGGGTTGGAAATGCCAAACGCAAAAACCCACAAGTCTACAATTACACAGCCCTCATTGCCCTAAACAGGTTCATATACCCATTAAAACTTGTATTTACAAAGAGCTTATAATGGCATGAGATTTACTGTTAAGAAATAAAATGCAGGATATAAATTATGCATATTTTCTCTAAGTTACGTACAATGCACTTGTAATATTATACTTTCTAATTCAAAAAATCCACTTAACTGCAATTTTACAAATGACCCTGCAAACATTTTAAAGTTCTAAACTTCCATTCCATTTGGTTATATTTACTACAAAAAATGTAGGTAAAACTGCTAGAAAATTCAGGTGGATTTTTTTTTAAAGTTTAAAGACAATTTTTCAAAATATACTAGACAACTGCCAAAAGAAATGCAGATATCCCTGTACTTTTAACTCACTCCTTTTAAGTACTGTCCCATTCACCAGCATTTGCAAAATGCCATTGTTTCCATGACCGAAGAGGAAGACAATACGGTGCCTGCTTAACTTGAACATCCATAGTGCCTCTGTGGGGAAAGCGTGGCCACAGATGAGAAGTCTTCAGGTTCAAATAGAATAACTGTTCAGTTTAACACTAAATCTAAAATCACTAAACTTAAGTCGCATGAATAAACTTACACTCCCTTCACAGAAAGCACTTTCACACGACATCCAGCTTGACAAGTGTTTTAGGAGTGAAGTGGAAAAGGACTTCCAACTCTAAAAGTTCTCCCTCCGTGCAGTTTCCTATTGTGGAAGGAGCACCTGAGAGCGGCAGCGATCCCAGGAGCACACGGATCCCTCACCCCAGCCTTCCCAACCCACCACACCATGCACAATGCTTTCCACATTTCTTACCTTCTGAAAATAACATGCCAGAAAAGACTGGGCTTAAGTTGTCAAAAAATATCAGACTTTAAGTATAATTGGGCAAGAAATTATGGGCACACTCGGGCAGCCTTCCAAAAAATGAAAGAAAACAGAAAGCTTAACCCCAGTGTTCCCAGGAACAGACAACACGATGTGTAGAGAAATGCCCTGCCAGCCTCTCCTTTCAGTGGGCAGCTGGCGGCTCAACCAGCATCAGAGTCACACACCCTGGGTCCCAAAGGGTGCCCCCAACTCGTCTCCCAATAGTGCCCACACCTCAAAAGACAAACTGATCACTAGACCCAGCATCATCTCCTATTACTCTTCCGCAGAGAGAGCTAGATATGCCTGGTAACTATCTTAACCAGCCTCAGAACAGAGATTTGTCCAGATGAGGTCATGCCTTCTGTAGTGGGCCAGATTTTCTTTAGGCCACTGGCTCACTGGTTAGCTAATAGCAACCCCTTAACGTCAGTACACACAGAAGTGGACACAGCGACACAGAACAGAAAGAGCAAGAGTCAGGCTGCTGAAGAAAGAGACTGGAAGTCAGAGGGCAGACCCTTAATGTTCGAGTAATAATAGGCAACTTAGTGTCTCCCGATCCCAGTTTCTTCATCTGCAAAATGAGAGGGCTTAAAAGGGTCGTATGGATACCACCTGCTCCAAAACCTGCGATTAATTTCCTGGACAGCAGTAGGTTGAGTTGGTCCTTCCAAAGCCGCACTGTCCGATATGGCAGCCACTAGCCACACGTGGCAACTGGGCACGTGAAATGTGGCTGGTCTGAATTAAAACATTCTCCATAGGTAACATTTTGAAGACATAAAATGGTAAAAAAAAGAGATTGTAATATATTTCATTAATAATTTATGTAATGATCACATGCTGAAATATTTTGGATTCACTAAATGCAATAAAAATTAAATTAACTCATATCTTTTACTCCCTTATGTGGCTACTAGACAATTTTAAATTATATTCATGGTCCCATTATGCTTTTGCCCAACCGCACTGCTTTAGAGTGAAGCCCAAGGGGATCCCTAGAAGAAAGGACACCATGTGAATGGAACACTGCCATTCCCCGGCTCTCCCCCCCAGGCCTTGGAGCTTAAATAAAATACTACTTAAAAATGGCTGTTTTAAAGTCACGTTTGTGCTCTCTTATTTTACTCACTAACAATGAATCAATAGCAAATAACATTGGGCCAAAAATAATCAATATGACTTTGTTTACTCTAGGGCTAAATCTTAATCATCAACAGCAGGCTTGAAGTGTAACCCCAAATGGATGTAGCTTTACACAGGCACTTGTATCCTGTTTTCAGTTTCCTTTAAATTGAATATATAATTTTGTTTATTTCATAAAGATGATCACAGTCTTTTTTTAAAAACACTTTTGAATTTAATAGAAACAACTAAAATGAACTTGTGTGAACGGACCACATTTTGCTGACATCTAATTAGAAACTTTTCCACTAATTACGAAAATCTGTATCAATTTATTTAATGTACATTTAATGATCATAGAAGCAGCAATGGTTTCTAGAGAGCCTGTTTACTTAGAAATGCAACAGACTATGAACAGAGTCAATGAAATATTTATAAGAATCAGGTAAGTTGAGAGTGAGTACACGAATACTCAAATATCCTTCCCTGAACATATTCTTGGACTGCCAACTTTTTCAATTAGGTGTTCTTAAATAAAGACATACATCTAATTGCCTATAAAATCAACTACCAAAGTCAATAAAGCAAGCTACCTCTACAATCCAGAGCCAACTACAGGCACACCCATTTCCAATTGCTCTTTAATTATTGGCCAGTAACTCTGTCAAATATTTTCACATATATAAAAGCAGAACAGAAGTCAGAATAAAATATATGATCTTAGGGGATTTTTTTAATTGTCAAAGTATATAAACTTTATGACTACTATTAGGAAATCATGCAGGAATAAAGAACCCAATTTTTCCGTATTTTCAAATTTGATCTAATTTTTGCTTACATGACATAGTTATCACCTATTCTTCTTATGGGGAAAAAAGTATAATTTCAAAATATGACCAGCATAACAGGAAGTATACATTCAAACAAATATTGTCTACTCTTTCTCAGTAAGTATTCCAGAGACATAAGAACTGCCAAGTGTTCTTCCAAAGACAGTATTTAAAAATGAGAAGATAAAATATTTTCTTGATAGACATTCAAAATAAAAAGAAATGCCAAGATTTAAGATGGTCAGGCTTGAACTAAGCTTTTAAATACTCTTAAAGAGAACAAAGAGTTCAAAAAATATTCAGAAAATAAAACTAAGAGTGGTTTTCAAGGAACCATAATATTTTATTTTATTTTTTTAATATTTTATTTATTTCTTTTTAGAGGGGAAGGGAAGGAGAGAGGGAGAGAAATATCAATGTATGGTTGCCTCTGGTGCGTCCCCTGCTGGGAACTGGCCTGCAACCCAGGCATGTGCCCTAACTGGGAATCAAACCGTGATCCTTTAGTTCACAGGCCCGTGCTCAATCCAGTGAGCTACACCACCCAGGGCAAGGAACCATAATATTTTAGACATTTACTTTTTGGGAACATCATGCATAATATGTCAAACTATTTAAATGTCTTTTAAATAAAACTTTATGTAGTATAAAATCCAAACACTCTGTGATGTTGATGATTATATCAAGCTCAGGACTTTAGGTTTTTCCCATATCTTTATTTCATCACATACTTTCATTACAATATTTTTATTTAACCCCTTATAAAATAATTGAAATAAACAATTACAGTATTTTCATTTGACCACTTATAAAATAACTGAAATAAACAATAGGTAAAAAGTTTTAAAATGGTAGTCCCATTTTTACTGATATAAATATTTTAATTTATATTTATATCAGTTCATTTTCCTCTTTCCCATAATTCTTTCCATTCTTCTTTAATAACACAGTGAACACAGGCTGTGTAGCAACAGAAAAGTTGTTGAACACGGAGGCAAATCTACCTTACAAGAGGTTCTCTGTATCATGCTTTTCTGAAAACCTCAAAGCTTGTTTTATCTGCTATTCCTTTCAAAGAACAAGCACAACAAAGTTGCTTTAGGGAAGTGTCAAGATCAAATAAAAGACAGTTTACTAGCAGGGAGAGTAAACTGACACTATCCACAGAGCCGGTGGGATAATTTCTTTTTCCATCAGTCTGATTGGAAGCATTTCACAGAAACACAGTCTAAACCATCTTGGTTACAATCAGACAGTGTGAAAGCTCAACTCTGGGGTGTTTCTGCCATAAAAATAAAAAAGCATTCCCCATCTCCTCCTCCACTGCTCCCCAAAGATGTGCTTCCTACATGCTCAGCTACCAAAGAAGCAGGCAAATCTCAAAAACCTACTGTAATTACTCATCAGGAATACCTTCTTTTTGTTAGGGTTCAAATCCCCTAAGATCATATATTTTATTCTGACTTCTGTTCTGCTTTTATATATGAGTAGAATGGTTATTAATCTATTCATTTCCTCTACATCCCAGAATGACAACTGTCACCTAACATCCTCTCTCTCCTGTATCCTTCAGAACAAAACCTGGAATGTATTCCTGGTGGCATAAGCTTCTAGCTAATAAACTACATGTACCAGACTCCCTTGCAGCTAGGTGCTACCATCCTGCTAATAAGATTAAGCAGACACTGAGAAGTTCTGCAAAGTCTCCTAAACCTAACTGACTGACCCACTGTCATCAATGGCTACCCCTACTATAGGAACATTTAACAGTACAATATTGCTGAGAAAATGAAGCTCCAACTCATCAAGACATTCAAAGCCCTGAATCTCCTACAGTTCACACCATCTCTGCTACCCATACATTTTCCTAGCTTCTCATATTCAATCTCTATACCTTCACTGTATGGTCTGTCTGGAAGCCCTACCATGCTCTAGTTAACCTCCAATCATCCTTGAAAACCAGTTCAAATGCTGCCTGTCTTTGCTATGAAGACTTGTACATTCACATTCTTTCACTGTAGCCTTTGGCACAGTGTGCCTAATTACTTCTCTCTTCCTCATCAGGGCACAAAAATCCTTCAAGTCACAAACTGAATTCCTTCTCTTTTTACTCACAGCCCTATTTAAATACCAAGGCTCCTGTGACTGAAACACAGAAGGCATCTGGTATATGTCCATAAAATAAATGAGGTTTTAAAAAAAATAAGGTAAGAGGAAAAAAACACAATGAGATAAGTTAACAATAAAAAATACGCAATGGAGTGTACAGATGTATTTTAAAATTGTACACCTAAAATTTATATAATGTTATTAACCCATGTTACCCAGACAAATTTAATTTTAAAAAACATTAACTCTAATCAGTGTCCATATCACAGAAGTTAATCACAAATGCCCAGAAAAATCCGGGAGCAGAAACAGAACAGAGGAATACATAATTCAAACATTCAATTAAACATCCTTCATTAAACCTTCCCCTCGTCTACTAACAGAATAATCGATCTATGTTATATGGGTCCCACTCGAGATGAAGGAGCAAACAAGCAATGAGGTCATGTGTCTGACTTTTTAAAAAGTATAAATAATGTAACACATTGTAAGAAAAGCTTTAGAATGCTGTTTTAACTAGTGTCTTTTTTTTCTTCACGAAGAAACTTACATGAACATTTTTTGCTCTTGGCTATTTATGAAATCAGGAACTACAACTAATAACATACACTTATAAGAAATGCTCCAAACGAACAGAATACTTCCTACCTGTTGTCCTTACAATATGACTCAGAAAATGTGCAATGATTCAAATTTGACCTTTCAGTCCAGCTCACAAAAGTTGAAGTGAAATATTCAAATGACAAATACAGTCAAGGAAAGCCATTGCCTGGGAACAAGATAGGTCTGCATTCTATCTTGATTAAGTATGCTTTCCCTGCCACGGAACTCGTTATCTTTGTCCCGGATATCTCGAGCGACCACGCTGATGAATTACTCTGCCCCTAGTTCCGGGGACACGCACTGTCTTAATGACATCTCTACCCAGCAGCTTTGCTTCTACTGCGTCTCAGCCACCTACTCACGTGGCTGCCCTCAGAGGGTTTCTTCCTCTCATACATCACTGAACAGGTATGTAATAATCCCAGAACTGCAATGCTACCACAACTGTACTCCTGAAAGCAGAGAGCGTCACAATTCCTGAAACCAACAGCAACATGTAAACTCCTTCACATTCAAACACCCTGTCAGCACCCAACGACTGTAAGATTTTAAAAACCGACTTAACGATACTTTTCTTGGATTTAAATTTCCTAGATCCTGCGGTGTAAGAAGGTTGAACCCAATACCAAACATCAAAAACAGGCCCGAGGAAACACGAGCAAGACACTGGGCTAATCATAATGACCTCCCTGAGATTTCCAACGCCTGTCAAGTTAACAGCACAGGGGGCGATGGCTTCAAACATGTGAACTCGAAAAGCACAATTCTTTTAGAGAAAGGAAGTAACAACTCCATTCTTTTTCTTACAGGGCCAATTTTCACCCTGGTTCACATTAAAGTAAAATATAAATATTAGCTGTAAAAAGGTAGAAAGGCAGCAAACAAAAAAAAAGACAATGATAATGCAATTTTCATTTTGATTGTCATTCTATCTAAGTCCAATACCCAACATTTTCTTCCTAAAATCCACTATCTTATTCAAAGAAAATCATTTCCAGGCTCCCTCAACTGGAGGGGTCTCAGTCAATTAGAGGAGGGATGAAGTATTTCAAGAACGAGGCGTTTCTCTATTGGGCCAATTTCTGAAATAAGAATTGTACATAACTGGTCATTATTAAGTTACCGACAACATTTATCAAACCTTTTCACAATAAAATGTTCTAGAAGATGAAAACTAAATCTTATTTAAAAGGCTTTCATTTCTTCTCTAACCTTGGAATTAGGTGTCATTCACATTTTTAAAAAATATCATGGAAATGAACTCAACTTTCAAGAATCAAGCACATAATTCTTTACCATCACCGTGTAAAGCTGCTCAAGTGCTCACTGAAAATATTTGTCAAAAATTTAGTACTTGTAAGGCATTGTGGTGAGTGACGAAATAAACTGTAAGCAACTGTGATCACAATCAGGATTAACTTCTCTCCCTCACCATTTTTGTTTTTGGTACTTAACCATTCCAGAGTAGATGCACTGTCCCCAGTTAATATAGTCTCTCCTCTCGATGCCACAGTTTGCACTGGGGTGGTGACCAGATCAGAGACCTTTCCTGGTGATACCACACAAGATATCACACCCACAACTTCCACATAGGGGATCCCTTAACCAATTAACAGGTTCCAAATCCTCCACTACTTCCCGTTTGTCTGCCCCTTACTCTACTGTAAGCCCCCATGAGGGCAAAGAACCTTAGAAATATTTGCTAAATGAAGGAGTGGATTCCCTTTTTTGGGTGTGCCCATAAAACTCTAGGTGTCTCTGTATAAAAATAAGCTGGTAATTTTTCCATAGAAACCTGATTTTAATTTTTAATTGTTAATTTACTTAAGTATCTGTGAATAATTCCTAGAATTAGCCTGCGTATTTGCATGTTTTTATGGCAGTTTCTTAAGTTAGGAACTCATCTCCTATATCTTCAAACCAATATTCTGCAATGACCAAACTGTAGTTGTCTTAAACAAAGCATAATAAGCAATTAAGAGCATCAGCATCGGGGATATTTGCTCTCAAGTGCCACTTTTCATGTGATAGGTTTTAATATAGTCTCGAAGCTAAGATTAAAAAAAAAAAAAAACAATTACATCAGTTTTAGATGCTCAACCTTCCAAGTAAATGCAGATTTTTTTGAAAGATGAAAAAAATCAATAAATATGGTTAGGAAATAGTGAACATCTGTCTTTATTATGTGTGTCTATTAATTCCATTACAAAACAAGTCAGTGGTTATTTATAAAAGCAGTAATTACGCCTTTGAAAGTGCATCCAACAGGAGGGACAGATATAAAAGTCCTTTTATGGACAAATTAAGCCTCATTAAAAATACTAGTTTCTTTATTTTTGACTAAAAATAAAAATTTTGTTGCCTCAGTAATTTTATTGTAATCAAGCACATGCAGACATGAAAAAAACTAAACAAATGAGTTTGTGGTAACAGAGTAAGAGGTCAAGTCTAAACTACACAAATCTTGATCACGGGTGGGACTAAATCTCGTTTTTCTTCCAGTAAAGTGTCTCCACAGGGTCAAACTACAGTACAGTCATTAAAGCTCTGAAAGTTAACAATGCCACGAGAGTAATAACGCGTTTCTTCACTTAACACAAATGACTTCTCTTGATACAGCAGATCTCTTATTTTCTTACTATCCTTTAAGGGTAGTCCTGGCTGGTGTGGCTCAGTGGATTGAGCACTGGCCTGCGAACTGAAGGGTCACCAGTTCCATTCCCAGTCAGAGCACATGCCTGGGTTGTGGGCCAAAGTCCCTGGTGGGGGGTGTGCAAGAGGCAACACACACATTGATGCTTCTCTCCCTCTCTTTCCCCTTCCCTTCCCCTCTCTCTAAAAATCAATAAACAATTTCATACCAACAAAATAAATCACCAAAGAAAGTTAAGCTTTTTTAGCTCAATCAAATGTCTCAGCTAAAAATCATCTGACCTTGGTAAGAAAAATCAAAAAGAAAGACCATCTGGAAATTAAGAGACGCAAACACTGGTACCCATCACTAATAAGACCTTCAGAATTCCAGAATTTGTTTGTCTACAAAACAAGCTTATCCTTCTTTCCCTCTTTCTGACATGTTTATTATCTTGCTTATTCCTTATCTCTGTTCAGTGACCCTTATATACGCGGTTGCGATACTATCTCATTTGTTCCTCCCTGTATCTCTACTCTGGGCAGGATGCTCATTGTAAGGGTGCAATAATTACAGCCTCTCACTTAAACCCACTTTTTTTTTTTTTTGATTGAACAGGATAATGATAAACACATGCACTGGTGTGACAAAAGCCCAGAGATTCCTTGGGACTTTGCTTATTGATTCTTCAATGTGTTACACACTTTAACCACAGCAACACCAATTTCCTGTACTCTCAAATATCCTGGGCCTAACACTGAAATTGAGCTTGGAAACCTCTTCTTTTATAATGAGTGAAGATATGTTAATTTTAAAGTCTTTCAATTAATTAAGTAGTAGCTCACTATACAGTGGAAAAGATGTGATAGCCATCCTCTGACTACAGGTGCCGTTCATTTGATTTTGAACACGCATGCCTTACAGAAGCGCGGCATTCTCAAGCAGTCTGTCTTTTGGTTTCCTCATACTCTGGTGAAGACCGTTTCAAGCTTCCATTCCAAGACCAAACATCTTTTGCTGGCATGGGAAATCTTTCACTTCTGCCCAAATTGGCAAAGCTTGTTTATTCATTTTTCTAGAAAAGGTTTTGCTGAACAGTAAACCAAGCTTGTTCATAGCTCCTTGCGCATAGCCAACAGTCATCTAATAGCTGAGTTAATAATCGAGCCAGCAATATTAGGACACGTGGCAAGCTGCCAGTATGCACACATTTAAAACAGGTCTTCCCCATTTGCATAAAAACGCTTTATGCTTTTTAGGCACTTATGTGCAGTTTAAAATTTCTAATAAGCCTGAATTACTTTAATGTTCAACAAAAAAATCAACTGAAATATAAACTATACATATTTAATAAATAAAATTTTACAACATGTATTCTAAAAATTTTATCTGTACCATGTTATTTTTTTAATTTAAGTCAAATTCATTTGCTCTTATAGAGAACAAATTTGCCAATTTCCTGTAACAGTCTTACCTGGTTATTAAATGTATTAGTCAATAAGTGAAAAATCATAATTTGTTTAAACTTTCAACTATGTGTGAGAGACTTAAATATATCCATTTTACATCATCATCATCATCATTATAGAAAGTGTAATAACTAATGCACAGTGCTGACATGCCATCATGTTACATGTATACTAACTCACACTGTTTCAAATATTTTACATATGTATTACCCCAATTATCCTCAACAACCATAAACTTTATTATCCCCACTTTACAAGAAAAAAAAAAACAGGCAGAGAGCTAGCCCCCAGTGTGTAGCTCAAAAAGGACGAAGCCAAGGTTTATGCCCAACCAACCTTGCCCCAGTCCCCACTCTAGATCAGTGAGGGACACTACCTTCCTTGGACACGTGAGAAACTCAAATGACTCAGATTTCTCACTGGTATTGAAATCAACAGGACAAATGTGGGAACAATTCCACACTTTCCACATGGCCCAGCTTTTAAAACCCTCTCCTGTTCCCCATTTCAACAACTACCTTTTATAATAAAACACTATAATCCTAGCAAAATTCAAGCTAAATCTCTACTGCATGCTTTAAAAAAAATGTATTCACACACACTAAATCTAAATGAAATGGCCTCTTAGCTCCCTTTTGGCCAACTAAGATGTCGCTTGTGTGAACCTGAATCCTCTGCATCCACCCCAGTTTAAACAGCTAAGTAAAACATTAAGCGTCAAGCATCACTTTTTCACATAACTATAATTGATGAACATACCTAGGCTTTTTTTCTTTTCTTTTTTTAAATGAAATTGCTTTAATTGCTTTAAATTCAGTTTTTGGTGGAGTTCTACTTCTAAAGAGGTACCAGATTAATCAAAATTAATCTGAAGAGGAAAATTCACTAAATATTTTTTCAAAGAAAAACACCAGTGTCCTCACTGAAACGGTTATTTCTTAAACTATCCACATTAAACTGAAGAACTAGTTACATAACATTTTCCTCTTCATTACTGTTTTCATTTGCTAATTCAATTTTAGAGTTTAAGGTACTGTTTGCTTTTCTTTTTACAACAAAAAAATAAATTAAGTAATTGGCATTGTATTGCTTCAACTCACTACTCTTTTGGGGGGGCGTGTGCATTCTTTCACCTTAGCTTCCTGCACCTGCCACCCCTAGCCTTCTTCCCATCATTCAGGAAGGCATATCTACGCCCTGGCTGGGAGACTCGGCATGAGAGCACTCCCCCAAGGGTTTGCAAACGACATTCAGCATCAATCTCACTCCAGATATCTGTACCTGAGAACCCACTAAGAGAAGGAAACCATTTCATAGTCAAGTTGAACATGGAGAGGTAAAAAATAACCCACCAAAAAAAAAAAAAAAGAAAATTTATTTTCTCCACCTACCTTGTTGCTGCCCAGTGAACCCCCTTTTCATCATGTCCTTCCTGAGTCAAGGTCTTACTGAAAATACAGGGCTCTCAGACCCTGCCTACAGCCCCTTACCTTAGTTAGACCCCTCAACTCCCCACTCCTCTCCAGAATGTTCCCTACACTTTTCCTCTCCGTCTCGGTATCTGTCATAATTCACCAATATACATTTATAATAATTTCTGCATGGTCTGTCTTCCCCACTAGACTGGAAGCTTCATGAAGGAAAATACTGTTTTCTTCATCATGGTATCTTAAGAGCTGTGGGACAGGACTTGGCCCAAAAAGGAGGATCAGTAAAAATGCTCGTACTAGAGTAGATTAAGAGATTCATGAAATCAACTCCCAACACTTGCTCACCTTTTGTTGTTAAAGAACCTTATCTGTGCCTGACTGGCTCTAAAGGGTGTGGAGGGCGGGGGCGGGAGTGGAAGGTGCAGACACAGGCCCCGCCCTCCCCCAGGTCAGATACAGACAGTGTCTGTCTGGGAGGGGAAATGTAGAGAGAGGCATGTAAACAAAATAGCTTCACTTCCATCCCCCAGACCAGCATACAGACCTGGCTGAAAATGAACTACTAGAAAACTCTCCAGCGTGGAGAACAGGACCGATAAAATGGCATTGGTCTGGTCAAGTACGTAAAACAAAGTGGAGTCACTCATGTCAACCAAAATGGCTGTCAGTCAGCCATGGCACTTTGATTCAAGAGGGATACTACCTAAGTCAGAGCAGACTCATCTGGCAAGGAGATACACCTAAGATATCTGCACATGTGATCAGAGCAGATGCGTCTACAGAGCAAGACCACCCATAGATAGGCTCCCGGGCAAGTTCCCCACTTGGCATCAGGAGTGCCAAGATTATTTATGGAAAAGACCCAGAAGGGTGGAGTGTACCTCTTTCAAGGTATAACTGAGGCAGGCTCCAGATCACTGCTGAGAGAGCCAAGCTCCACACACCAGAGTGCTGCCCCATGCTACGCTGATCTCCCTTGGCATTGATCACTGGAGGCTCTGCCCTGCTGGACTGAGGACTTCCTCTGCCCTCCCGCCCACCTGGCTCTGGAGATCCTTCCTTGCTAGACACTGACAAGTTACTTGCCCACTGTGCTGTCTCCTGGACCTGCGGACTGAAACTCTGGGACTTGGATTCATTATCCCCTACTGACTGCTGTGTGTGTGTGTGTGTGTGTTATATTTCTCTTAGACTGTTAGAGTGTGAGTAGGATATTAATGTATGTTGATGCTCTACTTTGAGTGAGCCTGCATTCAATAAGAGATAAATAAATAGAATAGTTACTGTGTATGACTTTTGTCTATTCCTTGGTGCCGGGCTGCTCAGCAGGCAGCTAGCCGAGCAGTTGCCTGGCAGACTTACAGCAAAAACTACATCACAAACAGATGCTCGTGACATCCAGGATCATCTCACCCTATTGCTGTTATTTATTCTTTAAATATACATTTTCAATCAGAGTCCCACTTAATCTGTACTTTCTTCCTGGTACTTAACATTTTCTACTGTCTTTTGTAATGAATCTTGTGCCTGTCTTACTCTGCAAACTTCCTGTAAGGTGGAGTGAGGGTGGGAGGTAATGATGTGTATACAAACTAGTCTTACATCCTGGAACTCTGCATCTCAAGCAGGTTGACAAGGTTTATGTTTGCATCCCATACTTGATATAACAAGGCAGAGATCAAAGGATCTATTACGGTAGGTGCTCTATAAGTCTCTTAAGGTAATAATACTCTAATACTCGTCTCCACCTAGATTACATTTGCACAAACAGAATGTACAAATTTCTACAGAATCCGATCACACTTCTTCAGTGGTAGCTCAGTGATCTCATAAAAAAGTACATAATAGATACACTGATTTATAGAATGACTGACACAAACATACATATCTGTATGGAAGCCTCTCGTAGGCCATAAACAGTGCAGTAACACAGGGATCCTCCAGAAACAGGGAGAAAGCCTTGTCCCTTGATGAACCCAATTTTCCTACAAACCTGTAGTTAATCACCACATCACGTTCATTCTTCAATCGGTTATTCCTAACTTAACCTTGTGATCTCTTTGGCTGCATGCGCCCTTTCATTTCCTGTCAGAACCAGGGACCTTCAGTCTCCCTGGAGGACTTGTCTGTCATACTAACAGCGTCGCAAATGCCATCGGGCGCCTCTGCTGGTTAGGGTGACAAAAGAGAAGCTTTTGTGCTCTGCTGGCTATCATGACTTTCCACTGATTAGTAAGAAACTCCTCATAGATTCACCATCAGATCTTGGCTTCACTACCCTGTGTGCAGGTGTCTGCCTTTAAGGCGGTACTCGTCAGTATGGATAGGTTTCTACAACCTATGCATTGGCACCGCTATCAAATTATATAACTATGATGAGGTTAAACCCCCAATATAGGAAAATATAACTTTAAGGAGAAGCAGGTTTAAGGAAGTAAAAATAAATGTCGGGGCTTTAATAAAAAAAAAAAAAAAACAAACCCACAACTCATCCTCTACTGAAACACCAGGCAAAATCATCAACCCATGTAATAACACTGCCACCAAAAGCTGAGGTCCCATTAGCACTGCCCTTATTGGTTTCTCTTTTAGAGACACCTGCAGCAGACCTATTTTCTGAGCCCTAAAAAAGACAGTCAAGTCGTAATCACATCTTTTCAGTGGACACAGATACAGCTGGGTAAGCCCCCCTCAAACCTCATTACAGTGAAACACCACTGTTCCAGCCACACTTGGAAAAATGGACTGATGTGAATCTCTCCTCCGCCCTTTGCAGGAGCTGACTATAACCAGTACACACGTCAAAAAGGTGGCATAAAAAGCAAAGAAATGCAATCAATTGGCTAAAAAATGAACTGAATTACATTTGCTTACATGCTGCCTCTTTTTATGCAGAAAAGAAAATTGCTCAATAGAGTTAATATTTTTTTTGACAAAAGCTTCAAATATAAAGGTTATAGTATGACTTTAGTTACTTGATTTGTGTTTTTAAATATGGTAAAATAAGCAGGAAAAAAACAATTGTAGGAATAAATTGAAGTCATGGGAGACATGAGAATTCCCTTAATTAAATGCTTTTTTTTTAAATATGGAAAACCAGATTCTTTAACTCTTAAAACAATTTGTCTTAACTAGCCCTAAGCCACTTCCTGAGCTACCTGTAGGTAAAAGACTTGAGGAGAGAAAGTTCAATGACCCCATAAATTAGGGACTAAAAAACTGTAATGGTGTGATAGTCTGTATAGTCTCAGTGAAACTGCAGAAAAACACCTTGTCTGTAAATAGTTTCTTTGGGAAATTACCATGAGGTAGGGGAACAGGAGGGGGGAGAAATGGGGAGGGAAGAAGGTTGCAAGGGGTAAAATACCTAATGGGAACCGATTCGAAATACAACTCCTCTGCCCCGACTGTCATGCAAACAAACTTCTCTAAGCATCTTTAGATGAAAAGAAAAATAGTCATTCTGCACAAGCGTTAGCGGAATGTTCCAGAGTTGGGTAAATGGGGAAGACTTGTTATACACCTAGTGGTGGGTGCATTTCGCCAGGCTGCAGCCTCCACACAGCTTTTCTTTGCTGCACTGCAGAGGCGCCATCTTCTCCGTCTTAATCTTCACTCAATTCAAACCTTTTATCTGCACCCTAAAAAAAAAAGACTTGGAGGACCCTCCCTAACAGTCCGCGCCCCGAAGGGGTTCTACACCAGAGTGCCCAGCGCTGCCAGGGAGGAGGCCTCGCCTTAATCAGACAAACGCCTCCTTTGATGCACAGGAGAGGAGAGCTCGTGACTCCGCACCACTCGCTACAGCCCTTTCCATCGCACACCCGGCTCTCCGTGTATTTCTTACTAAAGACTTCACAGCCCCGCACAGAATTTAGCAAGTCTCAGAGGTGATGGGGGGGGTGGGAAGCAGCCCCAGAGAGCCCCGGCCCCTTCGGGGACTAGTGAGCAGCACCAGGGTAGGGAGTCGGGCGGGAGCCTCGGTGGCGCACAGACTAATGAGGCTCAGTCCACCGCGCCCCGGGCTGGCGAGGGCGGGGTGTCGCGGCTTTTGTTCCCGGGGACATTCTCCTTCTCCAGAAGAAACTGAAGGTGCGAGCGAACGCCCCGGACGTCCAGGCTCGGGGAAGGTGCGAGGTGGCCGTGGGTCTCCGACCCCTCCCATCTCCCGAACTTAACACAAAAGGGAGACGCAGAAATGTACAAAGTTTGCCTGCAGAAGGTGGTGCGCGACCCTGATAGGGGTCGCACTTAAGAGGTTGCGGTGAGTAGCCGCGAAAAGGAGAAAGCAGAGAAGATGGGGCAGGAACAGGGTGGTAGGGATGCAAAGGGAAGGTGAAACGGGGCGGAAAAGGCGAAAGGAAGTGGGGGGAGGGAGGCAGCTTTCCTAGCTGTCCCGACTCCTCCTCCACAGGGCCCGTGAGAAGGGGAAGGGCAGAGATTACGATTTGGGGACCCATACAGGGGCGCTGCATTTTCGGTTTTACTCCACGTGCTTCATCTGGATGTCTCTGGCCCCCACTCCAGGCACCAGCCCCGGGCCAGGAGGCAGGGACTGAGTCAGGATCTGAGCTCAGGATCGCCTCTTCTACTCGCCCCAGAGAGGCGCGGACCTGGGAGTCCGACGTCTCGCCCTCTCCCTCTCCGTGTCCCCAGGACAGGGTTGGGCCGAAGGCAGGGATGCGCAGAGCGCCCGAAAGTGGGGCGTGGGCGCGGAAGGGAGAAGGCTTTCTTTGACTGCTCCCCACCCTGCTTCTTTCGATTAAAGACTTGGGGAAGATCGGCTCCACACTGTGCCCCCTCCCCCCATTCCGAAGGGCGGCACCCACCTCCAGAGCCTGAACCGTCCAGGCGGCCAGCAGGGCCAGTGCCAAACCGGGCAGCATCGCGACCCTCAGCGGGGCACCTAGTGCGCTGCTGTGCGAGTGCGGTCCGCTGCGCCCTTGCTCTGCCGGTGCTGCTGCCGCGGTCGCGGTCCAGGTGGCCCCAGCAATCGCGCTGCTCCGGGTGCTCTCTCCCACTGCTGCCGAGGAAACTGACGGAGCAGGAGCTGGGCTGCAGGGCTTCCAGCCCCAGGAGTCAGCTGATCCGGCCCAACCCGCTCGGCACCCGAGAGAGACCCCTAGCGGAGACGGAGGGGATATGCGCGCGCTCCGGCCGGGAGGACCCCCGGCCCAGGCGCCCACAGGTGCAGCGCCCCTCGCTCCTCCAGCCCCCTGCGCGCTTCCACTGCCGCCCGCCACCTGGGCCCCGGGAGCAATAGGTGGAGGAGGCTGGGGCCAGGAGAGGGGCAGTGCAGAAGCAGGGGAAGGTGAGTCGTAGGACGTCTGGGCTCCAAAAAAAGTCGGGAGCTCTCCCCGCTCGTTCCCGTGAGCTTGACTCATCTGACCCCGCAGGCCTTTCCGGGATGTCGTAGAAAGGGCTGCTGCTGGGGTGCGTTTTTAGCCTCATTTCGATTTGTGTCTCAATTTGGAGAAGTGGGGGCGTTTTTGAAAGGGAATGGGGACGAGAAGAGCTTAAAGGAAATGGAATGTGCTCTTCGCTGGCTAAGAAAGCAAATGCCTCATCCCCCCCCTCCCCCGCCAAAAGCATACAAGCAACCTAGAATTTCTATCTTTAGAACGAACCAAAGGAGAAAGGAGCCGGACCTAGTGAAGAAGCTGGCGACCCATTTACTTACCCTTGAAAGAAAGGTTTAAAAAAATTTTTTTTGTTTAATTGCTGAGATTTAGGGGGGGGTCTTAAGAGAAGGGGCGGGTCAACGCGGTGGTTTTTTTGTTGTTGGTGGTGGTTTTTTTTTTTTTTTTGGTCAGGCAGGGATAGAACAAACATCAGAGGTGGAGGGGAGTGAAAGTTAAGAGGGAAAGCGTCTGTAAAGATGATTCTTATTTGACCACCATAACTAAGAACTTATGACCTCAAACTCTGTCCTTTTTTTGTCTCCAATCTCATTTATTCCTTTATTTTCTCCATAGAATGTATTTCCTTGTTCTTTATTGTGTATAGAATGATCTAGAATTATCCAGATGTATCCCTGCCCCTTGACCTGAAGGAGCATGGGTCACCAAGCCTCATTCTACTGAGTGGGGCTAGTGGGAGGGAATGAGTTCGGTCTTGGTTCAGCCAGGGCAGGGGGCTTACTTCCTGAGAAGTCAACATTTTTCCGCTAGCTTCCCTACAAGTTCTTTTCTTCTTCTCCCACCCCTTCTAATGCCGACCCTTGGATTACTTTTTCCTGAGTGTCCTTTGAAAGTCTTCCACAAATAATAACAAACATTTGTTAAAATGCAATATTTATTTACATACCTTAAGTCATTTATAATACTTCCTACACAAGCCAAGGAGGACCTTGCTATTATTATTACCACTTACATAAGCCAGGGAACTGAAACTAAGGAACTTCCAAATCTAACAGGAAGCAAATGACATGAAGTTGGTACCACAGGGAAAAGCTTTAAGTGACAGGAAAACCAAGTTGCTTCCCAAACACACTTACCCAGCACCCTAATTCCCTGGGTGTCCCTGGTTTGTATGAGCAACTGAAACCATCTGAATGCAGAGAGAAGTACAACTTGAAGATGGAGAGGGAGCAAGACCAGCCATAAATTTTGCGGGGTCTAGTGCAAAATGGAAAGGCAAGACCCCTTTCCTCCAAAATTAAGAATTTTAAGTTGGTGACACAGATTGTTAAGCCAACCACGGGGCTCCTCTGAGCACAGGGCTCTGTGTGACTGCATAGGTGGCAGGCCCACGAAGCCAGCCCTAGGAGGGAGGAAGCAATTTTTAAGAGTGAGGGACTTTTATTGAGCGCGCAATTCAAAAATATAGGGAGGTTATAATCTATAAAAATAAAAGTTCTTAGATTTAGCAGTTTCCCTTTCCACTGTTGGATTTCACCACACTCTCACATTCCCTGGCCAAGATGTTCTCATGGGGAAGCTGGTCAGCGGCTGACTGTCAGAATGATGGGCAGTCTGTCCATCTTCTCCGTTTCCATTACCACTCAGAGATCTGATGGCTTTTACTTCTCAGCCACTATCTCTGTTCTGCATTTAATGCCATTTCCTGCCCTGAGGTATCTTTTGGGCTTCCCAAGGGGAAATCAAGGAACATCCCTAGTTAGAACCCTGTAAAAGGACCAACCACCAATTGGCTGGATAGCTCCACAGCATTCCCAACCTCGACCTGAATGCCTCAACTTCAGAGATGTCTGTTATCCCTTCAGGTAGGGCGTTCTGTCTGTGGGCTCTTCTGGTTTCTGTGAAGTTCTTATCTCATTCCCTTTTCTTAATCCTCCACCTCAGATGTGCTTGTACCCCTGTGACCAAGCGGACCAAACCTTTTCCACACTGCACATCTTTACCTATTTGCTAGCAGTTTTCACGCTGCTTCTGCCTCCGGAGTCCTCTCCTCACAGAGTAACACGGACCCTCCCTTCATCCGCTGTGCAGAGGGCATGGTTTCCGGCCCCTTTCAGGGCTCAGCCCAGGCCCTCTGACCGCGTTCGGTTTTGTTCACTGTGCGCCACCAGTGCTCCAGCGCCACAGCGCAGAGCAGTCTGTTCGCACCTCGGTGTGCAGCCTAACATTGCTGTTCGATTTCGTCAACTCAGATCGGTCACACGCGCCATCAGTTCTCCCAGCTCTGTATCATGCACAGTGCTGGGAGCCCCAGCTCTGTTCTCTTCCCTGTCGGAGGTTATCTGTGCCCCACAAATGTCACCCCAAACAATCTCAACCTCAGCCAAAAGAGGAGCCCTGTGTTCGTTTGTTAGGGCTGCCATAGCAAAGTACCACGGACTGGGGGCTTAAACAACAGGAGTTTGTTGTTTAATAGTTCCGGAGGCTGGAGGTCTGAGGTCAAGGTATCGGTGGGGTTGGCTATTTCTGAGGCCTCTCTCCTGCACTTGCAGATGGCCTTCTCCATCTCTTCTCATGGTCTTCCCTCTGCGGCAGTCTGTGTCCTGATCTCTTTTATAAGGATGCCAGTCATACTGGATTAAGGTCCAACCTGATGGCCTCACTTTAATGACCCTTTTAAAGACCCTGTCTCCAAATGGAGTCATATTCGGAGGTATTAAGGATTAGGATACCAACGTACGAATTGTATTTCAACTTCTGAATCTGGGAGATGGCATGAATCAGCAAACAACAAACCCTGATTTTGGAGCAGCTAGGACTTGTTCTGTGATCCTATCATTAATCTCTGACCCTGCTTACCAATGACCAGTGGTTCTTCTGCCATTTCAATTGGAAGGACATTCACTTCATTAGAAAAAAAAAATAGAAGTTTGGGAACAGTTCTACTTTCTCTGCATCGTGCAGCAACATTGCACCGTGATCACCAGCAGCTAGTTTATCTCTTCCAGGATCGTCTGGCTCTGAAAATAAATAAAATGGCCTGTTACATTTTTCTTTAGAAAACTGTATCAAATATTAAACTCGTGTTGACATTTAAAATTTGTGCTAGTTTGCTAGAACCACTGTAACAAAATACCACTGACAGGGTGGTTTAAGCAACATGCATTTATTTTCTCACAGCTCCAGAAAGTAGAAGTCCAAGATTCGGGTGCTTCCAGGGTTGGATTTCTCTAAAGCTTCTCTCCTTGGCTTATAAGCAGCCACCCTCTTGCTGTGTCCTCACGTGGTTTGGTGAGTGAGTATACTTGGCATCTCTCCGGATGCCCTAATCTTATAAGGACACTGATCAGATTGGATTCAGGTCTACACTGATGACCTCATTTTAACTTAATGACCTCTTTAAAGGCCCTTTCCCCAGACACAGGCATGTTCTGAGATAACAGAGGTTAGGTTTCCCCATGTGAACATGGGGGAGAACACAATTCAGTCCATAACAGAACCCCTAAAATTATTCTTACACTTTTAAGCTGCTCCCCTATCCATCCTTCAGAGTGGACTTTCCCCCCACCTTTTACTTACGTCCTTTATAAAACCAGAGTGCTTCCTGGGTCACCAGAGTGGTTCCTTCAGTTGCCTCCTAGTTGAATATTTGAATTACGAGACTACTCCAGACTTCCAATAGTGCTGGGAATGATGGCACCTTCTACAGAGGTGCTCCCTGGCTGGGTGTTAGCTGTAATGGCAGACACTGCGACTTATTTGAGAGTTTAATGTGCTTCTTCACCTGTCTTGCCTTCCAGAACCTCATGCCAATTCCTCTCTGTGGACCAGAAGTAGACCCTGAGTTGATTTCTGTCTCACCCCTTTCTACAAGGGTGTTACTAATTTCTTTCTCTTGACAGCAGCCTTCAGTATCTACGGAAGTCTTAAACTGAAGAGCAATCCAGCTTTTCACAATAAAATCCTTTCTCCCTAGGATGGGTGCAGTTTTTTTCATTATAAGATTTTTTTCTTTTTAATGAATAGACACATTTTTAATTGAATAATTGGCATTTAACACATCTACATTTAACTATCCATGTATCACAGACTTGCGTGTAGACAGAGGATGGGACATTTTACTTTGCTTTTTTTCTTTAGTTGCTACTTCAGTCATGGGTCTTTACTTCAGTAGTGCACCCATGAAGTGTTCATATATTTTCAAACAATGCAATACTTTTAAGATTTGTCTTTACTCTGCAATCACTACACAAAGCTACTTCAGTGACAACCTTTAGATTCAAATAAATGGTAGTTTACAGACGGGCTTAGTGTATTTCAGTCACAACTCTATGGGACATCAGAACTAAATGTTTTCGTGAAGGCCGCTTTGACAGCTAGTTTATATAATGTTTATGAAGAATCATGATTCCAAGGTTGCCACAAGGACTAGTTTAAAGGAATATTCCTATATTTTATGGAGTAAAATGGAAGAAGGAGGGAGGAGAAAGAAACAGGACATTCACGCCGACCCCAGAGGCAGGAAGACTGAAAATCAATCCAGAAGCAGGATTTGCTTCTTCAGGGAACTTTAGCAACAGGGCAGCACAATGCACTCACTGGTGGGAAAGGTATCAAGCTTTGAGAAAGCTTGACCGCTACGTATCAGTTTTGGAAACAGTCATGGAACTCAGCACGGCATCTGTTTCCAAAATGTCCTTCCTCATCAGGTGGGTGATGACAAGGTGGGAAGGCACCTGGCACAGGGCCTGGTATACAACAGAAATCACTTTCCTTGAGAGAACAGTGAT